>JNEN01000840.1:0-60741 GCA_000697355.1 Syncephalastrum monosporum B8922 | reverse complement strand
CTGACCTCGAGCGCAAGATTTCCGACCTCGAGCTGACGCGCCACGATCGCCTGGACATACTCCACCGTGAACTGCGTGGCTACGAGCGCCAAGCGGCCGCGTGGTTGATTGCTAAAGACGACTATGAGGACCGCATCAAGGCGCTCAAGAGGCAAATTGCGGAGGATGGCGACCGCAGCGGCCGCATGGAGAGCTTGCGACGCCAGCTCAAGGAGTATGAGCTGCAAGTCCAGGAGTGGGATGAGGCCAAACAGCACTATCGCGAGCAGATCAAGGCGCTCGAGGATAAGCTTCTGGACTCCGAGGCCGAGCACAGCGAGCGGTTAGCTGGTCTGCGGCGCAAAGTCAAGGACTACGAGATGCAGGCGATCGAGTGGGAGGAAGCCGAGCAGCACTACAAGGGCCAGATCAAGGCGCTCGAAGACAAGCTGCTGGATGTTGAAGCCGACCACGACAACCGCCTGGCGGCGCTCCGACGTGAGGTGAAGGAATATGAGCTGCAAGCACGCGACTGGGACGAGGCCAAGGCACAGTACCTGGAACGCATAAAGACCCTTGAAGCCAACAGCCCGAGCGCGCGCGAGGAAGAACTGCAGCACCTTGACTTTTACTGGCAGCAGCACCTGCAAGACTACAAGACGCGGGTGACAGACGTGCTCGAGAACCGGGTGGCGACGCTCGAAAAGAAGACGCAGCGCTATCAGGCCTTGAAGCGCGACTTTGAAGACCACATTCAGGAACTCGAGTACAAGCTCGCCAAAGAGAAGCGGCGCGTCGACAAGGACGCCGTCGCCGAGCTGAAGCAGACCCTCCAATCGCGCGAGAAGGAGCTCTCAACGCTGCGGGCGTCACACGCCATGACCCAAGACCAGGTCGATCGGCTCAAAGAAGAAGCACGCCTGGCCGATCAAGCCGTTGCGGACTTGCAAGCCGAAGTGCGCCGGCTGACGCGCATGATTGAAAAACTCTCCACCGAGAAATGGCGGTTGAGCGAAGCGCACGACGACAGCATCGCGCAGCTCGAAGGGGCAGCACGCGCTGTTGAACAAGCCAGGGCACGCCTGTATACTCTAGGAAAGATCTGATGTTATTAGTCGGAACCCTTTTATTATTTCATTTGCTTTTACATACGTTCAATACTCATCCTGTTACCATGATTCTATTATTTACTTGTAAAAGGGGGGTGGACCACCTTTATAGACATGACTTTGTGATCTTCTGTTCACAGCTACGAATACTGCCATATTGCGTAATTTCTTTCTAGAAAGAGGCCATGGATGGCACCTCTATCTCTTTCTTCAATCGCATAAAGGAAATTAGTTGTGACGTGCCTTGTGTGGCATCCTTCTCTACGTATGCCATTATGCACGTCGTCCCCTTAATGACATACAGGTTGCATGTGTTCAGTATCTACATATTGTATGCGGTATGTGTATCTGCATACACATACTGTAAAGGAAAGCCTTGCGACATGATTTTCACTCCTGTTCCTGTCGGCGACTGGATACGAAGCCCCCAGCAAATCCACTTTGAAAGCACTTTGTGATCATACCTTGGCTGATCTCACGCCAAGGGACAATGTCGATTGTAAGCTCAAGGACGATGAGTTTATTGATGTAATTCGTATTATTGATGCACTCGACGATCAATTAAAGTCGATCCGTGAGGCGGAACGAGATTTGCTCATGTTATCGTCAAATATGAATGGCACCAAGGCCAATGTCTTGGAGGGTATCGCCAATACGTAGCCACGAAAGGTGCTAAGGAGTATCCACATAGTAGAATTTATTTTTATACACGAAATAATGTAAGGGGACAACCCACATCCTCAGACTTCGTTTGGGCAACGTTGTGAATCTCCGAAATTAAGCACACCTTGCGTGTTGCCTTGGTACTGTTGCAACTTGCTGATAGTCGTCCGATCATTGCCGCCAAGCAAGCGCGCTAGCCCCATTTGTCGATGGCCCTCTTGAAGACTATTCCAGGCCGAAAAACGTCAAGATTGACGGATCGTTTCGTGGTGGAGTGGTTGCCGGGCTTCACTTCACCGACGCCAATATGATGACCGAGGTCATGCAGGGCCAGGGTCGATATGACCGCGTCCAGTCGTATATCAGACTCATCGTCTAGAGATTTGTTGGCCCACCGTAAGGCGACGGTCTTCTCCTGATCAGCCACAATTACCGACAGGAAGCGATCATAATAGATTGCTTGTAGTTCAACCTCCCCGATCTTGGATTGTTGCCGTCGTCTCGCTCCATTATTGGGCATAACGCTGATGACTTCGCAGATACGTACATCTTGTTGCAGTAGCAACGCGTTCGTAGCTTTGTGATCATTATTTGTAGCAGCCTTGTCCTCGTCTCATCCGATTCGCTTGTCACAGACTTTCGGGCGTATCCAATCGTGATCCAGTTCTCTTTCGAATGGATGTGGTGCAGGAAGTTGTTATAATCTGTCTTGACGACGGTGCTTTGGACAGCCTCTCGCAGGACAAACAGATCACGTCGCTTTCTGCTCTGGCCACCGATTTTAATGTTTTCTTTCTCGCCAAAGTGCTCTTCATCCCCTGAGATCCATCTGCTGAATTTTTGCACGGTTACAATAGTCGATAATTTTGGCAGACGGCTCTCAAGGATATGGAACATGTCCGTCGTCGTGAGGAACTTGTGTTCGTATAGTTCCTCCGTATCAACACTCCGGAAGAGAACCATTTTTGCAGTGGCCATAATGTTTGATTTGCTGTAGTTGTGGGCTTCGTCGTCGCTCGACAAGCTTTGCAAATCGTCCTGATGCTCTTCCTGCTGCTCGTTTTGGCTGGTGTCAGGACGATTAGGGTACTGCTTATACAGATATGGGTTGATAGCGACTGGCCGTTTCCCGTAGGCGAATGGTTTCAAGGGTCCCTGTGGTGGCCGCGTATCTCGAGAATTACAGTGTAATTGGATCGGCGATCAGTTGAGAAACACAACTCTATGAAAGCATTTGGCCAGTATGTCATCAGCAGGCGGACTATAGACTCCTAACCATGCTTACATGAACGCCGACACTACGATATCCTGGCATGTGTTATCCATTCTGCATTGCCACAGACGCATCGAACTTGGATAGCCAGGCAGCCTTGTACCAGGTTGTCGACGGTCAGACGCGTCACTTAGGTTTTGTGGCCAGACTCTGTCACAAAACGGGAGTTATTGGCGGTCGTCTTTGCACTGAAAAGTCCCGTAAGTTTGTGAGGTCAGAGGCTCGCGAATGCCACGATGGTTACCTGATTGAACAATTTGTTGGAGTACCGTTTCGCCATTGTCCACACGCCTGGCTTGGACAATATCCTGCCTGATCAACTCTCTCGCCTTTTCCCAAGTAAAAAGAGCTGGAGGGGGTTTGATAACAATCACTTTTAAAAGGTGAGAAAAAAGAACCAAAAATCAATAATGGTCCATGTTCATTGACGTAAACGACATTCAGTTCGCGTTCAGCGAAACGCGGCTCACGTGCTGCTTGCCCGCGTTCGTCGCTCGTATTCCAAGGACTATGCACACTGCGGCGTCGTTTGATAAAATCATTTTGGTTCATGGTGGAAAAAGAGTTAAAGAACCCTTTCCCTTTGTCTGAAACAAAAATATCCAGGCATCATATTCATCGTTGGTCGATTCTTTGCTGAAGTCCACTTTACAAAAATCGACTTCGCTAAAGTATTCAAAACATCTTGGCCCAATCACCTTTATTTTCGTCTTTATTTTACTTCACACAAAGAGAATGTCATATTAATCTTGTATAACTTGAGCCCCAAGGCCACTCATCTATCAGTTTTATTCGATATAGTTGACCAATCTCGTCTATAACTCGCGTAAAGATTACATAATATCACTGCAAAAGGTCTCAGTAAATCGTGCTCGTCTGGTATACGTTTCGTCTGGTATACGTTGGATCTGTATATCTTCTACTGCTTATATTGCTCTCTGTAGTAATTCCTTGGGAAACGACGTTACCTGATACTAAAATGAGAAGAGCAGGAAGGAAGTTACGCTTTCATGCGTTATCGCAAAGAACCGATAAAAACCATGTTTAGATCTGCAAAATTCCGTTTTTATGCGTGCATTTATAGCGCAGCGGAAAACACCCGGATGGAAATGGGAGTGTGGCAGTGCTGCAGAAAGGGCAAGACGCGGGTACCAAAGTTGCCTTTTAAGAAGTTCATTTTTAAAACTGACCAATCATAAGCCATTTTATTGAAAGACCGCGGTGACGTAGACTTGGGTTGGGGGCTCTCGGGAGTTTGCGACACCTCTTTCTCTCTCTCTACTTTTTCTTTCCCCAAAGCAAGACTCTTTTCTTTCAAAAGATCCTTAATCTCAACAATGGCTACAAACGTGGGTGCTCTTGACATGGCTCTTGATGATGTCATTACACAGAACAAGCGTTCTGGCCGAACTCGCAACAGCGGCAACGCCAGCAGCAGTCGATCGGTGCGCAAGGGCGGGATCGAGAAGCGTGGTGGTGGTGGCCGGGCTGTTGGAAGACGCAGCACTCGCAACACGTCATCGGTATGTTTTATTAGCCTCTAGTTCTTATCTCCTCCTGTGGCGGCATATGCGTTCGTGACTCGAGGCTCCGAGGTTCCTTCCTTGCAGTGGAAAGAAGTGCACAAGCAGCATCACGCACCGCCATACCCTACCACGCACACACAAAAATAACGCCAGCAGAGATACACACACACACACACACACATACACACAGAAGCTCATGCGACACAGATGGACGAGAGCGCCGCGACTTCCTTTTTTCCTACTCTCCTTTTTTTCATATCTTTTTCTTTTATTGCGGCGAAGTCTCCTGTCTCTCTCTTCTGCGCAGTTGTCGTGTCAAGCTGAGGCTCAAGTTGTGTGAGCGCGCGCGTGTGTGGACGGAAAAGGCACACTGTTTACTTTTTCGAACAATCTCGGATGCGCTCGTGGCTGTAGTGGATAATATGCCGGCCCTTTTCCTTTGCCCCTTCCCCGCTCCTTTTTTTATCACCTTTTTTTTTACTTTTTTTTTTTCCTACGTGCATCGATTCTTATTTTGGGCGAACTCTTCGATTATTTTATACAGCCTTACAGCCAACCGCAGTCGAGACAGCAGCAACAGCAATCCGGTGGCGCACGCAACAACCTCGTCGTCTCCAACCTGCATCACAATGTCACAGAAAAGGATCTCTATGTATGTAGGATGAAGCGGTGCACCATGCTTTGTTTTATTAACATATTTTCATTAGGAACTGTTTGGCCAAGTTGGCCATGTTCGTCGGGCGTACCTCCACCTTGCCCCCAATGGAAAGTCGTCGGGTGTCGCCGACGTGATTTACAGCCGTGCCAACGATGCTGAGCGTGCGCGTACGACTTACAACAATGTGGCTCTTGATGGTATGCCAAGCTTTTTCATATGTAGGGTTATTTTTGACGCGTTTTGTGCTATTTTTTATTATTCAGGCCGCCCAATGAAGATTGCATTTGCTACACCTATCCCTACTGTGAGTCAGGGTGGCGGTCGTCAGCAAGCGTCCAGCCGTGCCAGCCGCCCTGCGGGTGGTCGTGGTCGTATTGGCGGTGGTCCCAACCGTCGTCGCCGTGACAACAACCGTCCTGCGCCTACTCAAGATGCTCTAGATGCCGACATGGATACCTACATGGTAAGCTATATTTTTTTTTGATTTTGTCATTTAGACTGACCTTGGTTGAAATATAGAACGAGTAAAGAGAGCGCGAACCTCCAATATTCTAAAAATAGTTTTCCTTGGCCTCTTTTTTTTTCCCTTGCTTCCACACCCACACACTCTCATATTCTTCCTCTCTCTCTCAGTGAAACTCTTTTAAATACTCGAAATACAACACTTCTCCTCTGGCATATTCTGCATAAAAAGAAAGACATGGCAGTCGCTGTTGATGTGTCCCCTGATATGGGCGCACGATTTTCAGACTCGTTTTGGGTATGCGAGCCAGGTACACAATAGAATATAAAACCTTACACTGACCTACTTCATCGCGATTCTCGACAGGACGAAGACGATCGCGGTGTCGATGTCATCACAGAGAAGCTGCGTGCTTCACGACAGACATGCGAAGAAATCATGAAGCTTTACGAGATTAGGTCAGTCCTTTTTGCAACCTAGTCCACCTGCCTTAACCCCTTTTTTTTTCATCACGCTGCAGGGCAGAAATCGAAGCCGACTACGGTGAACGTCTTCTCCAGCTATCGCAGATGATGGTCGGTCAAGCCGAGGAAGGCACCTTGTCCGAGTCGATCTCGCATATCCCAAGTGCGATCGAGACAACCGCACGCGCCCACATGGACCTGTCCGGTCAGCTCCAGCAACACCTCGAGGCACCCCTGGCGTCTTTTGTCAAGGATCAAACTGAACGTCGGAAAGCGGTAAATGGAAAAAGGGGACGGGTGGGAGAATGAGACAGTAATCGTTTACTCTTCCATACCTTTGGTTTAGCAATACCAACAAATTGAGAACTCGAAGCAGTTAAAGTCGATGCACTATGCCAACGTGGAACGCTCACGAGACTACTACACCGGTGAATGCACCAAACTGACCGGCATGGAGAAATATCTCAAGGAGAGGAGCTCGGAGATGGCACCCGATGAAGTGCAACAGGTTAGAGTTCATTGAGGTGCATACACTGACACGGACAACAGCTTACGGAATCACGTGTCAGGTCGAAGAAGAAATCGAAGAGCAGAAGAAGCTTGTGGCTGCTGCAGGTACTGAAACAAGGACAAAAGAGGAATTTTTGGGGCGAGTCTCAGAGGCTGACCGGGTTGGGTTGTAGATCAAGAATACAAACATGCTGTCGCCGTGCTAAACGACGTAACGGACAAGTGGATCTCTGACTGGCGAAGCACGTGTGATACGTTCCAAGATCTCGAGGAGTCACGCATCAACTTCATCCGAAGCAGTCTATGGGCGTAAGTATTGGCAGGGGAAAGAAAGTTTTTTTTGAGTCTAATATCGTGATATAGGTTTGCCAATATCATGTCTAGCGTATACATTGTCGATGATCAGGTAAATAGTCATGGAAGAGGGTTCTAGGTAGGGTCGGTTTGTTGATCCAACTTCCCAGTGCTGCGAACGGATACGGACAGCTTTGGAGTCGACCGATGTACAAAAAGACATTGCCATGTTTGTGGAACGCTACGGCACTGGCAACAAAGTAACCTCGAAAGCGCGATATCGTAATCATTTTGATCCTACGTCCCCTCAGAGCGCAACCATGTCGCATGGCACTCTCTCCCCCACCAACCCACAGCCTCAGACCTCTCCTCCACCAGCATCTGTCACGCCGATTCCTACCCGATCCCCGCCCGCCCACGCCGAAAAGCCTGCTTCTCCTCCTGTTCCCGTCACGTTTGGTCCCTCGTCCCAGCCTCCGATCTTACCCGCCGAACCAGGCTCCCGCCTCTCGCTACAAAAACCACCCATGACTCGAACCGTTTCCGACACCGCTCTTGACACGCCACAAAGACAAGAGGAAGGCCCCACACGCGCCATGTCTGACCCCACCTTGCTCGACGCTCCGCAAGAGCAGCATAAACGCCAGTCTGTGCCTGCGATTGCCATCCAGCGCGATTCGACGCAAGACTCGGTCCACGGCTACGAGTTTGTTGAATATGCTCATCACGACGAGCCGCACGACCACCAGGACACGATGTCTTTTGCGTTCAAGGAGATCGAGACCATGCTTGACGACGTTGGTACGCAGCTGGATGTCACTACACTCGGTGCCCAGGCTCAGTCCAACTACGCGCTCTCGCCTCAACCTTCTCCTGCGGAGCAGCCGGTAACTGCCGAATCAGCCGTGACCGCTGCGCCCGTTGTCGCCAAAGAACCTTCACCGACGCCGACTGCCGCACGGGAAACTGTACCGCCGCAAGCCCAGGATACCTTACAGAAGGGTCCAGCAATGTCTGATCAGCCGCAAGCGGTGGATCGGGAACACATAACCGGTCCCGACAGCATGAATGAGGAGACCACTGGTCGTCGCTTAAACCCTGTCCCGAACCCGCAGTACACCGCTCCCACCGACAGCGCAGAAGCTCCACGCTCGATACCCCCTCCTTCGACTCCAGCGCCGGGTCCGATCCCGCAAAATAGCAATGATAGTAGTGAGGATGAAGAGGAGCCGCTGCCTGTCCGCCGCCGGCCGCAGCCCAAACCAAAGGAGGAGAAGTGGACCATCTCGTCCATCCGCAGGCCTCAGCAGATGCCTGTCCGGATACAGGATGCACGCATGTATGAGCGACAAAGTCAACAAGGCATGCCCGTCCCTCAGCTGACCATCGACACGAGCTTACCATCCCAACAGCAGCAACAGCAACAGCATCAGCATCAGCAAAAGCCACGCCAATCGATGCAACCGGACCAACCGCCTCAACAAGCGGCGCATGGCCTGATCGATGCCGTGCGCGCCCAGCTCCAGTCCTCACCGTCGGAAGCATCTGTGATGGATGAGAATCCAGGTATCCGGCCTGCGCCTTGGCAAGACTCCCAATCACAACCGCACCCCCAGCAGCAAGGCTACCAAGCGCCCGCGTCACAGCAGCAGTACCGACCCGAGGAGCCACGGTATTTCCAACAGCAGGGCACGGGCATGAAGCGTCAAAACAGTGTGGCCGGGCCCCGCGCCCCCTCCATCAAGCGCAACAGCCACGTGCCTCCCATGCCCGATGCCGCCAACATGTATGCCTTTGAGAACCTGGGGGAGCCCAAGCCGCGCCCTTCCAGTAAAGGCAACCCAAGCAGCAGCAGTCAAGAAATCAAGACGAGCGAAGGCGTGCGTAGCTTCATGAAGAAGGCCCTCGACCCGCGGGGTGAGTCACCCAGCTACAAGGATGGCAAGGGCCGCTTCTCGTTTGGCATGTTTGGAAAGAAGCGCAGGGACGATGAGCTCAAGACCAAGGAAGAAATACTCGACATGCCACCGCCACAGCGCAGCGAGGTCCGCGAGGAGGCACAACAGCACGACCCATCCAAACTATCGGATGGCACACCCGTGCTGCATTATGTCCGATCCATGTGGAGCTACGAAGCCAAGATCCCGTCCGAAATCTCGTTTGACGTGGGCGATGTGTTTGCTGTGATCCGGAAGCAGCAGGATGGGTGGTGGGAAGCCGAACGGATGGATCCCAAGCGGAAGCATCGTGGGTTGATCCCTGGCAACTACATGGAGAACATTTAAATACGTATCTTGTACTTTAGCTTTATCATATTTTTTAAAGAACATTTGATTTTATTTTGCAAAAGCGATTCTAGGGTGCGTGTCCACTAGATGCATGAATAGGCACGTGCAGAGCAGTTCGGTGTTATCTACAGTGATGTACCCGACATGCAGGATTGGTTCCTCCCCTGAACCCATCAAGCTTGATACCCTTTCTGTATCTTCTGGACAAATAAAAAGGGCTTTTTCCTTACCTATTCATTCGCGCTATGCCATATATCAACATCCACAGCAATATATCTTCCACTATTTCCATCGTGTCCACCATATAATTCCAATCCACATCTTCCGTTTTCGTATTTATGTGTTGTACATGTCCGCTGTGTGTGCGTGCGCGTGTGTCTGCTTCACCCCGCGTGTGGTATTGTCCTCGTGCATGCGTTTATATCACTGCTAGGAGGGGTTCCAATGCGTTTTCATGTTTTGTGTGTGTGTGTGTGTCTCTCTGTCTGTCTGTCTGGGTGTGTGATTTGATTGCTGCACTATCGACGGTACATGTCCATGGACGCACGACTGTATCGCGGCATCGGTGGGGGTGGCGGGGGTGGCGGCGAGAGTGGCCGTCCATCTACATCATTTAATATAAGTCGCGGTCGCTGCCGAAACCTTCTCGACTTACAAGAACTACTAGGCGACCGCCAATCGTCAGGCCGGCGCGATACGTTGCGGTGCTCGTCTTTTTTTGACAGCCCAATATCCCAGTCCAGCTTCAGGCGTCGTCCTTCCACGCTAAACCCATGCATCTTGTCGAACGCATCCTCCGCATCGCGTCGCTTCTCAAACTCGGCAAAGGCAAAGCCCTTGTTCTTGCCTGTCACCGCATCCATAGGTACCGTCACCTTCACGAGAGGTCCATACCGTTCAAATATGTCATAGATCTTGTTCTAGATATTAGCGCGCGTCGCGGTCGTCGGTGTATGACCTACATCGCGTTCTCGAAACTCGTAAGGAAGGTTACCGATGAAAACGGTGGAAGAGTCGCGTCGGTCCTGCTCGGAGCCCCTGTAGCTGATCGTTTTAATTCTGGATCTGAGTCCTCTCCGATGCGGATAGTGGTTACCTGTCGATAGGGCGGCGAGAGCGAGGAGGACGCGAGGGCTGTGGCTGTGAGTAGTAAGGTGAGGGCCGGTATCTCCTATCATCATGACGGTCGCGGCTGTAGTAACGGTCATTATAACGCTCAGCGTGAGGCGGAGGAGGCGGAGGAGGAGGGCGCTGGGCGTGTGCTGAGTAATAGTAATCGCGCTCATCTCGGTAGCTGCCTCGGGTGGGCGGCGGTGAGAACGAGGAAGCAGGGGGCTGTGGCAGAAGCGGAGGGGAGGGCAGGCGTTCGTCTCGGTAGTAGTGATCTCGGCGGTAGTAGCGGTCATCGACCTCACGAGCGTATCGGCCGGATGGTGGCGTCGAACTCATTCCAGACATGGAAGGAGGTCCGCCCCGCGATGCGCGTCGGCGCGGTGACAGCGACCGTGCTCTTGGATGAGCCCGGTAGCGCAAAGACGATGGTCCTCGGTAATCCATACCTCGAGGAAAATAAAAAAAGGCTCAAGGGAGAAATAATACGAGGACACCTGTTTAGGTGGAAAAAAAGGGCGGAGACAAGTGATTTTATTCGACAACATATTGTGGGTCAACCGCTACGCGGTTGCGCAGTAATCGGTCCGTATCGAATAGGTGCCACCCGGATTCCCACGTGGAAATGCAAGAGAACGAGGAACGTGACCGCGCCAATGAAGACCTGGAAAGCTGCGACCGCTGCCATGATCTTGAACCGGCGTCGCCATAGCGTCCGCGTCATGGCCTCTTGCGGTGGGTGGCCCACATAGAGCGCAATGGTAACCAGCCACAAAGGCGGGCACAGGAAGCCGAGGTAAAAGAAGAGGTTCGCACTGTAAGACTGCCCATGTCCGTCCACAAGTGTGATTTCGTCTGTCGCTGTCGATGGCCGCGGTGAATACTTTGGATGCTCTGGCGCGCGGATGATCTTGGCCAGTTGGTTATAATACGCGTCGTCCTTCTCTTTCTCCAGCGCCATGGCAAGTGGGAGGTAATTCGGAAAGAAACAAGAATACGACAGAGTCTGACTCAATATGAACACGATGCCATATCTTTAAACAAGCTATTCGTTTTGCGACTGGACCTCGCGTTTTTTCCTTGTACAAACATTATACCCAGATATCGGCTATGTTTCTCAGTTCAAAGGGCAATCATTAAGCTATTGTTCTATATGCATAAAGAGGCACTTTTTATGTATGCCTCCCGCTCCTGCTCTGGCTGTACTCGCGCGACAGGCATGGTGCAGACAATATAATATCTATGTATGCACGCGAATGACGAGCGCAACTCATGATTTGATCCTTCGCAATCCTGTTTGTTTACTCCCACGCGTGTGAACAACAAGCGATCGTTTTGACATATGCATTTGCAGATATGATATTTGTTTATTTACATGTATTCATACGTCATTCGACGCAGAGGATCTTTACTATTGTTATGTTCATGCAGTCACTCTTGCTTGCCAGCCTTCTCCTTGAAGCCTGTCTCTGTCAAGGCGCTTCCACCAAAAGTCTCGTCGAACTTGGCACCCGAAGTCGAGAAACCGGTCGCATTAAAGTCTTTGGTACCTTGCACATCACGATCAGAAGCAGCCACAGCGCCACGTTTAAGCTGGTCAGACAAACGTCGGCTCTGTTGCTTGTCCTAGATATAACGTTATGAGACACCAGTCAAACAACGGAAGGCGAGCGACCTACCTGTTGAGCCTGGTCAACATTCTGCTTAACGTTGGGAATCATGTTATCAAGATCGGTTTGCGAGTCAGACATTGTGGTGATATAATGAAGAACTGTATTGTATGTTCTGGGGATTGTTACAACTCGAGAAATCAGGGTCTTATATATGCGGGCATGGAAAAGCAGAAGCGCATAAATCACCTCAACGTCATTGACGTCATGTCCACGTCGCTTGTTCCGCTACAATACTATCTAAAACCCCAGGGAGACAACATAATAATGACATGACCGGGGGTTCCTCGCATTAAAGAAATCACGTCGAGTACACCCTTTCCTTACTTTTCTACTTTCATCCCTCTTTATTAAACATGTCTGACCAAGCTACGTAAGTGAAGGAAAGAAACAAGTTCGGGATCATGACTGATTGTAAAGAAACCGACTCTCTTCTATAACTCGCCATCTTCATCACAGCGCGGATATCGGATTGATCGGATTGGCCGTGATGGTAAGTCCAAAAAAAATATTACTACCAACGGACGCGTTCGTTAGGAAACTAATGGAAAGACTAGGGCCAAAACCTTATTCTCAACATGAACGACCACGGTTTCAAGGTCTGTGCGTTCAACCGAACCGTGTCCAAGGTCGACCACTTTTTGCAAAACGAGGCCAAAGGCACCCAAATCATTGGCGCGCACAGCATCGAGGAGCTTTGCGCCAAGTTGAAGCGACCCCGCAAAGTCATGCTGCTTGTCAAGGCAGGCTCTGCTGTCGATGCTTTCATTGACCAGCTGCTGCCACATTTGGAACAAGGTGATATCATTATTGACGGCGGCAACTCCCATTTCCCAGACACAAACCGGCGCTGCAAAGAGCTCGACAAGAAAGGCATCCTCTACGTCGGCTCTGGTGTCTCGGGCGGTGAAGAGGGTGCCCGCCACGGCCCTTCGCTGATGCCTGGTGGTCACCCCAAGGCATGGCCTGCTATCAAGCCCATCTTCCAAGCCATCGCTGCCAAAGCCCCCGACGGCGCACCTTGCTGTGATTGGGTCGGTGAAGACGGGGCGGGTCATTACGTCAAAATGGTGCATAACGGCATTGGTGAGTGTTACGATGTATATGTGTGGTTCATAGATACTGAGCAGTTTGGATCAGAGTACGGTGATATGCAGCTCATTTCCGAAATCTATCACATCATGCGCGAAGGCCTTGGCCTAAGTGATGACGAGATGGCCGATATCTTTGATGGGTGGAATAAGGAGGAGCTTGATTCTTTCTTGATTGAAATTACCCGTGACGTTCTGCGCTTCAAGGACACAGACGGCAAGCCTCTCGTCGAAAAGATCTTGGACAAGGCCGGCCAAAAAGGCACGGGCAAATGGACCGGCATCGACTCGCTTGACCGTGGTATCCCGGTTACCCTGATTGGCGAGGCTGTCTATGCTCGCTGCCTGTCGTCACTCAAGGACGAACGCGTTCGCGCGAGCAAGATCCTCAAGGGACCATCCAACGTCAAGTTCCAGGGCGATAAAAAGGCATTTATTGGACAGCTCGGTCAAGCCTTATACGCCTCCAAGATCGTTTCGTACGCACAGGGTTTCATGCTCATGCGCCAAGCTGCAACAGACTTTGGCTGGAACCTCAACTATGCTGGTATTGCGCTGATGTGGCGTGGTGGCTGTATCATCCGCTCTGTCTTCTTGGGTCAGATCAAAGAGGCCTTCAACAAGAACCCCAAGCTCGAGAACCTTTTGTTTGACCAATTCTTTGTGGATGCGGCCGCCAAGGCTCAGGATGCCTGGCGTACCGTGGTTGGCAGCGCTGCTACGCTGGGTATTCCCACCCCGGCTCTTTCGACCGCACTCAGCTTCTATGATGGCCTGCGCCATGAGCGCCTACCGGCCAACATGATCCAGGCGCAGCGTGACTACTTTGGTGCGCACACCTACGAGCGTCTCGATAAGCCTGGTGAACACATCCACACCAACTGGACAGGCTCAGGTGGCAATGTTGCGTAAGTGATCTTTGAAATTTCTTCGGCTTGGAAGCTAATCTCTCTCCTTACTAGCGCCTCTACCTACAACGCCTGAACAATCTCCTGTTTCTATGGCTATATGTAGGCGAGTCGTATCTTGTAAATAAATGAAACTTTAAAAATTGCTGTAACTGTAATTACTCGTATGCACGAGCTCCTTTTGCATTTAAACGCGCATAATGACAGCTGCCAAATTGCCCTGTGTCATGCATAAACAATGCAGATCATGTATAGACTGAGTATCCAGATTTACTGTACATATATTAAGAGAGAGAGATCTATGACTACTGGTATGAATAGTATAAAAAGTAAGATGATGATGGTTATGATGGAATGTAGTATGGGCAAAATGTATAAGGTAAGAGGGTGTTAAATGCAGGTGGGCGGACTGTGTGATGCGTGCTTTTCTATTTTTCATTCCTTGGACTCGGAAACGAACTCCTCATCTTTTGGGGCCTTCTTCTGCTGAGCATCTGCTGGCGAACCATAGCGAATGTTGCGGATAAACATCGAAGCGATCAAGCCGACGGCGCCTGCAACAATAGGGATGATAAACACGTTGTGCAGTGCTTCCATATAAGCATGAATGATGGGATGCTGAGCGTCTTCTGGCATGTTGCGGATGTAGAGATAATTGGATAAAGCGCCGTTTTCTTGTGCAATCGCCAAAATCTGGGGATCTACACCTTTGAACTGGGCAGCTAAAAAGGTCGAAAACAGGGTCTGATAAATGGCGACGCCGATTGAGGAAGCGAGAAGCATAAAGTAGTTGTTGAGACCCGTAGCAACGGCCATGAACTCGCGCGGAGCAGCGGTCTGGACGCCCAAAATGCAGTTTTGCTGACTGAGGCCAAAAGCAAAACCGCAAAACGTCAGGAAACCAGCTTGACGACCCCAGTTGCTGCTCTCATTGACTGTGTAAAAGAGACCATAGCCAAGCAAGTTGGAAGCAGCGCCGAGAATAATAAAGAACTTGACGTAGGGGAAGGCGCGGAGCAGGAAACCACTGCCGAGAGAACCCGCGATTAAGCAGACCATGAACGGAATGAGACGAATACCAGACTGAGTACTGTTGGCACCAAAGACGGACTGAAAGAGGATGGGACCAAAGTACAATGTGCCGATGAAGGTGAGACCGAGGCAAGCCATGTAGATATAGATGGTGAAAACGCCAGGGTTGCTAATGACCTGCCACGGGATAATGGGCTCCTTGGAAAGCCAGCCTTGGGAGATGACCAGAAGAATAAACGAAACACCAGCGCCCACAAAGGGGCCAATGCTGTGTGCGTTACCCCAGCCGTAGACCGGACCCCAGGTGAGAGCAAGCAAAAGACAGCAGATAAAAGCAATGGAAAAGATCGTGCCAAAAACGTCGATACGCTTGATCTTTTCCTTGAACGACTCGCCCTCGCGCATGTTAGTCGCCGTCTCGCTAAAGAGGGTTGCGAGGATAATGAAAGCAAGGCCGGAGAGGATGAGGTTGAGCCAAAAATCCCACCGCCAGGTCAACTGGTCGACAAATGCACCGCCAATCAGAGGACCGACCACACTGGCAAGGCCGTAAATCACCACAAGCAGGGACTGCAGACGCGGACGGAGAACGACAGGCGCAATGTCGGTGATAACAATGAAGAGTATAGACATTATACCGCCTGCGCCAAAACCTTGGATGGCACGGCCGGCAATGAGGCCTTGCACAGTAGGGGAGACGGCATTGATAAGCGAGCCGACAAAGAACAGAGAGAGACCAAAGAGGAGCATGACCTTGCGTCCAAAAATATCACTGAACTATTACAGCATGTAAGCTCTGCGAACAGCCGACTCTTCATACGCCACCGGATTTTTTATAACATACCTTGCCAGAAAGCGGTTGGAACGCGTTCATAGCAACCATGTAAGCCGTTGCAATCCAAGTCTGGTTCTCGAGCGCATCGAGCTCGGTGGCAATTATACTCATTGCAGGTGCAACGACGGTCGAATTGAGTGAGACACAGAACATGCAGAGGAGCAAGGCAAACAGAATAAGGCCTCGCTTAGTGCGTGCCCAGATCTCCTTTTTCGGCGTCGCAACGTCCTGTTCTACTTGCAGATGCGACTGCTGTTTTGTTTCTTCAGGGATGGCTGAATCTTTGACTGAGATATGGCCTTCCGTCGTAACGGAAGTGATGGTGGCAGCGTCACCTCCAGACATGACAAGGAAAAAAAGGATTTGTACAAGAAGTTTGGGACATCCTTGTGTTGCTTTTATATGATACAGATCAACACGCCATAGATCATGAAATCGCTGACTTTCGGCAGAAGTAATATGCCGTCCAAATTAGCCAATGGGCGGTCTCCCCGAGAAATGTATTTGGGACCCAGCGGCTAATTTCCAGGCACCCTGATCTCCATCTGGACACTTTTCTCTGGTACAGAATTATTTCGAGCTTCTTTGGATCAAAACTCGATAACTTCCTATCCGAGGATTATAAAGCACAGCATAGCATGCATAGCTTTGCTTCTAAGGATACAGATTGTTCGGGAAAACGATCACCATCCATGGGTGGGAAAATGTAGATAACCAAAATTAGTGGAGTGAGTATGGATAATTACAATTTGCCGAGGCTCACCTGGACTATCTCTTACGCTCCTTTACCCCCGAGGTCATCACCCCAAGCAACGTGTTTGCCATATTCGCTCGGCACAGTATAATAGCGCGCATGGGCAATTTAGTCTGTTTCAACCATTTGTAATTTCCTTTTTCATCAACTCGAAGAAGAATGGTTGTTGTATCAAGAGAATTCTGTCGAATTTTAAGAAGCTGGTGCAACAAACAGATTCGGATCAAAGAGCCTCTGCCATTCGCCTATTGGCCACACCGAAGATGACTCGCACGCCCCTCTGTTTGGTCCATTTACCTTGCCACACAACACAGTTAACCCTGATCAGACCAATTTTATCTCTTTTGGTTATTTATGTTCTGTGGGTGACGCAGCCTATTTCCTTTCCGATCTTGAAAGATACTTCGTTATTTTTTAAGAAGTTGAGTTGCTGGTTTCTGCAGAAGGGCTGAGTACGTGCCGCAATTCGTGAACACATATCACAAAATGCGTGCAACAGTTCCACGGAGTGATTAGCTGGCTTCTGATACGACTGTATCAAGGACATCTCACCATGACTACATGAAAAAAAAAAAAAACCGAGCTAAAAATGCGTGTGACAAAGATGATGGCTCTTCATACTATGGCTGGATAGACTTTCCAACTTTTAAACAGCATCTTGATTATGTAGAGCATAGCCGCTGCAATTAACAGTAAAAGGCTCAAGGCGCAAAGCAACTGTGTCTCGAAAGATATTAAACATTTGTCGGACATACATTGGCCCGCAAAAGGATCAGTTGATGTTTTATCATATACAGAAGCTTCGAGGACTAAACGGTGGAGCTGACTGTCGCACTTTCGCCCAACAATGTAAACGTAGTCTCATCTATTACAGATATATTATGATGGACCAAGCAATACATCGGCTGTTGTTTTAATTAGCGGCTCCAGCCATAGTGGTTCATTGCTCTTCTGTAGCCAGATTACGTATATCATCCGTGTGTCCATATCCGTCCCTTATTTAATTCTATTATAGATAGGCGATTACAAGTACGGATAGAACGAGCACAGCTTGCTTTTGGTTTTTTTTGGAAAATGCATAAAAATGACAAGTTACATAGGCATGGATAGGACATACATATAAATAACAAGGAATGGAAGGGGTAAGAAATACGTTGGAGGGTATAGAAGAACCAGTTCCAGTCGATGTCATTAAATGAGGCTATCCTCACGCTTGACGAAGCGGACCTTGTATTCACGGGGAAGGACGACAAGACCACCGTCGCGTAGACCGTCCAGATCGGGATATACCGGTTTGCCGTCGGCATTGAGAGCAGGCTCAATGGTGCAGCGAGCAAAAATACGGACAAGAGCATTAAACATCTCGTTCTCGGCCTAATCACCGTTTATATTAGATACATGCCTGCGATTTTTTTTGTTTCTCTTACCAAGTAGATACCAGGGCAGATACGACGACCCCAACCGAAGTTGTATTGATCGCGCTGTTCAATCTTTGAATTGGCAGAGGCAGACATGGTCTTCAAGTTATTCATGAAACGCTCGGGAATAAATTTGTCGGCCTCGGGATAGACATCGTTATTGCGATGGACGGCAAACATGTTACTAACGAGGACTGTGCCCTTGGGAATTCTGTAGTTACGAACAACCACTATGAAGCATATGAGTATCATGCATGTTTGCATATATACGCAATGTCCATACCATCTTCAGTAGTAGAATGCAAGAGACCAAAGGGTGTGGTAGGCTTGTAACGGAAGCACTCCTTGTGAACAGAGATCAGGTAGGGGAAGCTGTTGCGCTCAGCAAAAGAAGGAAGGCGGCCATGCTCCTTGATAAAGGCGTCCACCTCGGCCTGAATCTTCTTCTGGACCTCCGGGTAATGACACAAGATGGCAGTTTGCCACGTGAGCGTAACGCCTATGGTATCGGCACCAGCAGCAATCAGATCATCTAAAGAAAATGTAAGGCATCGAAATAATATGTGTGATTGTTCTACTTACTCATAGCCACCAGAATGTTATCATCATCGAGCTCAAACTCTTCCTTGAGATCGTACATGGATTTGAGCAGACAGTCGGTGTCGCTTTCGAGTGCTTCCTTGAGCAGGCGACGGAAAAGTGGATTACGCTTTTTCTCAACAAAATCACGGAAACCACGCTCCTTGCGAACAAAGACATCAAACAGGTCCATGATGGGCAAGAAAGTGCTCATATCGTTATCTGCACCGCACAGCTTCATGCCTTCATCAACGACACCCACAACGTTGCAGAATAGAGGATCATTCATATCCTTGGCACGTTTTCCAAGACAAGTGGTCAGGATAATGTTCATTGAGGTGAACTGGAAAGTCTTGAGAGGGTCGATGCCATCTTGATTGGACATGAGGCGCGAGACGAGCTCATCGGCTTCGTGCCACATTACTTCCGAAAACTTGTCAACGAATTTGGGTGCCAAGATATCCAAAGCTGCATACAATATGGTATAAGAGGACTGTTTATACAAGCGACAGAGCAACCTACCAACTGTTCTGATCTTCTTCCAGCGCTTGCCGCTGTCGGGGAACACAAGGCCACTGAAGATATATGAGCGTCCGAAGATATCTTCCATTGAAACTCATTTTTTTACCGCTGGTTCAGAGAATAATAGCGGTGGCTATACACCTGGAAAGGACGACCAGAAGTTGCGGCACCGTGGGTAACGAAAACTTCATGGGCGAGGTAAGGGTCACCGATCATGATCCACGGCTGCACGCCCATGTAAACACGGAAAATGGGACCTGCGCATAAGCACATGAGTCAATGTTCATCATCCATTTTCTATGCTCATTATTCTATTCAAGCACGAACCACACTCGCGTTGCCACTTGGCCATTTGCACCGCAGGTTCCTTTCCAAGCGACATCAGATGACCTACAAAGTAGAACACTCAATAACAATGCCAAAGAAAATCTTCGTTTCCACAAGCGGTAAACAAGTTGTCGTACCCAAGTAAGGAAAAGATCCTTTTGGAGAGGGAATGTGATCGTAGCCGTCGTCCTTAGAGGAACGTGTTGCGCGATAGGCAGTATACAGTGCAAGGAAAGCGCCGGCGACGCTTGCCAGGGGCACCAGTTGCTCACGAGGCAGTGAGAATTTTCCGTTGCCGAGAGTGAGGGACATCAGCGCGAAAAGAATAGCAAAGAGAAAGCAAAAGAAGGTGGTGTGTGCGCCTCGAGCTCGGTCGTTTCTTTTATTAACTGCTATTTGCCTTTGAAGTTGCAGTTTGACTGAAGTGCACACCGCACCACGGGATTTTAGATTACTCGTACCACTTGCTATAAAAAATTGAACCGCAGACGCAAAACATCCCATCCGCGAAAATGAGCTTATTATGTGGCGTCGGACACTCGGATATATGCGATGGTAGATCCATTGGCGACCTAGCTCAAAGGCTTCCAAACAACAGTAGCCCGAAGCGTTTATATTGCTCATCGAGATTCCCCTCTAGTAATTTTTATCGGGCCTCGCTTATTCATACCGTACTACCTGCTTGCTTCCTCGGACATTGGAACACACAAGTACATGACTATACACAAATGTAACGTTAACTTGGTTTAGTGACTCCTCGTATCTGGAGCATGTGAGATCTACTCTCCCTTATAGCTCTTCATGGTGCGCGGTAATGTAAGGTTTACACAACCCTCACCTATTTTTAATTATCCGTACTTCTGCTCCTGTAGAATTTCCTTACTGTTTTTGCTTAGGGCCTCACATACTTCAAGCAGTCTGACCTTGTAAAGGCCCCAAGCAAATGGGAGCGGGCTTCTTCTGATCGACACATCGCCGAAGTGTTCAGCGCATTTCAGCACACTCTGTCTAGTTATCCCATGCTCTACATCGACTTTAGAGAATTTAGGTAACTGTCTAACATAAAATAACCATCCGTATACATTGGTCAGATCGATGGTATTAGGCAGACTTTGATCAATGTTGACAGATGTCAAGAAATGGATCGATCGTTCTCGAATCGAATTACGTGACACAGCACCAAATTTTATGGCATCTTGTGCAACGTTCACAGAAATCATTGCGCAAAATCCCACCATTAACATACTCAGGTACAGTATGAATAGCATCCAAGAACAAACACTCTTTGTCGCCATATGCATACACTGCGTGTGAGTGTTTCACACGGATCAAACTTCATCTTGTTGCTTTCTTATTTCATTGCCATGTGAGACAAAGAACGTGCGCATGCTTCCAAGCGGCTTCCCAACTTTCTGACATTTGGCAGCAGAGTACAAAAAATCTTGTCACTCCAGGAATGTATCCATGATGAGTGTCACAAGACTTCAATCATTGGCACGGAAATACTTGACCCACTAATGAGGTAAACCATAGATCTCTAGTTGAATACCTTCCCTGCAGTAGAGATAATGCAAACAAAAAGCACAAAGGTAGAGACGTGAAGTGCGTTAATGAGGCAAGTATTCCAGTGGACACTATCTATAACTAGCCTACGAAATTTAGTTCCGAAATCAGTTCTCGGGGACTACACTTCATTTTTATTATACATACCAGCTACCGGGACCGGGGTCGTCATACACGCTCACGGCGTGTTGGCCACTATAACCTCATCTGTGACTGTGCAGCAGAATGCATTTTTGAGTCTCAGTTTCATATTATTAACCACAAGCACTTACCGATGGGCGTGGGGCAGACATTTGGCGCTAGGCACATGTCTTTGAGGGGGTAGTCTTGACGGTGGTCCCGGCCACCGATAGCCGGCTAGTGGGTCGCGAACGGGAAGAAGGAGAGAGGGAGAGCAAGCGGAGAGGAAGAAGAGCAAAGGAGACGCAAGAAAGGAGCGGAACTGAAACGTGTGTTAATGTCTCATATTCATTGCATAGACCTGAATCTGTTTCACTTACAGGCAGAGGAAGAAGCGGAAAGGAGGTGGAAGAGGCGCGAGCGGAATAGAAGACAGGAGGAGAGGCGAGCAAGAAGACTGCAAGCTAAGTGTACATCAGAAGGAGGTTAGTGTTGTCCAAGACTATGTACTATTGACGCGACAACTTACTATCATGCACACCGGTGCAGTTGGGGACGGGCAACCGGTGGCAGAGGGACTTATGGGGAATGTAGTGGTCTATGTGTTGCACTTCTTATTAGTTTATACTTGTAATCAGAATCCTTTCGTATATACTTGCCAGCAGGATGACTTGACCAGGGTAAAGAAGAAGAAGAAAAGTAGACGTGAGAAAAAACGAAAGACTTTTTATGAGAAAGAGCGCGTGTCAATCGATATTCATGCAAAAACACGGGCGGGCTGTGCCAATGGGAAAGGAGAAGTAAAAGATATTGACGTCGAGCCATTTTTTCCAAGTTTCATAGGTTCCATTGGCTAACCAAGCTATCACGCAATCCACGTTTTACTAATGGGGAAAAAGAGCTTAAAGATATGGTCCCTGACAGGTATTGACGTCAGGTACCGTTGACGTCTCAAAGTTGTCTACTTTGCCAGACGCCCTGCCTGAGCCTTCTGTGTCTTGCTTACGTAATTATGGATGTACGAAATATTAAGATTATTATATATAGATAGTATCCGTTCCGTTTAAAGCGGCAATTTCTAAGCATCATATTGAATTCCTTGTCCTTCAAAATGACAGTGTTCTCCATACCGTCGCCTCGAATGACCAAGGGAAGCCAGGCATTATCCACTTTCGGGGAACAACTCTGTGGGTAAATGGTCGAAGCACTATAATTATCTTGTGCTGTCAAAAAAAAATCATGCAGCATATGAATACAGGCGATCGCACCGAAAATGATAGCATCGTCCATTGCATGAATTTTGCATATATCAGAAAAATAATGAACTTCTAATCGAAGCTATTCTGTTCTTGCGACATGTAGTTATCGTGAAAGGATGGCATTTCACTTCGTTCAACGAAGCGTACATGATAATGCTCGGGCAGAAGCACCAGGCCGCCATAACGACCCTCACTGAGGTCAGGGTAAACCGGCTCATTCTTCTCGTTCAATGATGGTTCGATCTTGCAGCGCGAGAACAGGCGAATATAAATTTCAAACATCTCGACTTCAGCCTATGCACATCATAAACCGTTAATATCGCATAGAAATCACTGCTGTGGATCTCGCTACCAAGTGAATACCAGGACACATACGTCTACCGTAATAAAATTGGTTGTTAGCCAAAGTTGGGAATGAGTAGTAGTATCTTTACCGGCCCCATCCAAAATTATACTGGTCGCGAGTTTCGATCTTGGTGTTTGCTAGCGCCGACATTGATCGGTTGTCCCACATGTAGCGCTCTGGGATGAACTTGTCCGCATCTGGAAAGACATCCCGGTTGAGATGCATGGCATGCATATTGCTCACGAGCGTTGTTCCCTTGGGTATAAAGTAACCGTGGCATTCAACTAGAATACATTTAATATTGAACAAGTCAGTAATGGTTAAACGCGCTTACAGTCTTCTGCAGCCATATGGAGCAGGCCAAAAGGAGAAGTCGGGCGATATCGCATACACTCCTTTTGTACTGACACAATGTAGGGAAATTGCTCTCTCTCGCCATAGGTAGGGTAGCGCTTGTGCACAGAAACAAATCCATCGATCTCCTTGTGTATCTTGGTTTGTACGTCTGGATAGTGGCAGAGGATGGCCACATTCCATGCAAGTGTCACGGCAATAGTATCCGAACCGGCAGCTAACATATCATCTACGCATGAAACAATGAGAGAATGACAGACAATACAAGTAATTTACATACTCATCATCACAAGGATACCGTCGTCGTCCAGGTCATATTCGTCCTTGAGAGCGTAAAGAGTTTTGACAAAGCAGTCTTTGTCTCCCTCGAGACCGTGCTGAATTAAACGGCGAAATAGCGGGTTTCTCTCTGTTTCAATGTAATGCTTCAGCGTGCGCTCTTTACGGACGAGGATGTCAAGAGCTGACAGAATGGGCAGAAATGCGCTCATGTCATTGTCTGCTCCACAGTACTTGATTCCCCTGTCGACGACGTCAATGATTTCCTTGAAAAATGGGTCCTGCGCAGAGGGAACTCGCATCCCAAGGCAGACCATCAAGACAACGTTCATTGTGGCTGATTGCAAAGGTTTGAAAGGCTCAACGTGCCCGCTTCGTTTTGTGTCGGCAATTAGATGCTCCACGATATAATTCGCTTCGTTAATGATAATCTCACTGAACCGTTCCACATGCTTGGGTGCCAGTACAGTCAAGGCTATTTAGGTTGTCATTATCTTGTCTTAATTCTGACGGCAATTCCAGTCGCGTACCAGCTGCTCTTGATTTTTTCCAGCGTTTTCCAGGTGGAGGTATAATGACACCGCTATCACATAGAGACACATAAGTTGATTTTCTACAATCATACTTGACTCCAAATGAAGTCGTAAACTCACCGTTCTTCGAGAGAGTAAAATCTATGGCTATACACCTGGTGAGGTCTATGCGAGGTGACGCTGCCGTGTGTGACGAAAAGCTCGTGTGCGAGCTGTTGATCGCAGATAATCATCCAGGTTTTAACGCCCATATGGATACGTATTATAGGACCTTGTGTTAAGCAAATAATTAGACAAGGATGCCCCTAACACACCGGATATACACTTACTTTGGAGCTCGTTGGCCCATTCTGTGACGCGCACAGCAGGTGCTTTCCCTAATGAGAGTAGATGACCTACATGAACGCGCTCAGTACCGGGGTCCTATTTGGATGGGACTGCAAGAAACAGACATACCGACATATGGAAGGGCACCCTTGGCCTCGGGTACGGCAATGAGTCCTCGTTTTCTGGCTTCCCTATTATAACTCGGACCGAACGTGGTGCTGTAAATGGTATACAAGCCGAGACCGGTTGCTGCAACGGCGGTACTAATAGAGATCACCTGCTCTTTTGTCAAGTTCTGGATATGATGGAGAAACCCCATCAATTTTGTGTCGAAGAGCTAAAAAGGAGGAGGGAAAAGGAGAAAGAAAATACTCAAATAAAAGATATCACTGGGAAGGGGTACAAAGAGTCAGTTTTTTTCTGTTTTCTTTTCTCATATTATAGTTTCTTCTGTCAGTCCGACCGGCTACTGAACGGCCAACACCCCACACCATGTAATACACAATATACCATAGTATATGGTTGTTCGGAAAATGAGCCTTTCAGCATTTCCACATAGACGGACCCAAAATGACCCAAAGTTACTGTATAACTTTCACGCATTACTACTTCATGCAGCTAAATAATTGTAGCCAAGACCCAAGAGAACTGGGTTTATGTGCTTGTCGTCGCATGAAGACTCTGAGCGCGGTCACCTCCATCTGGGAGCATGTTACCATGGACCTACAATGTTACAATGTTACACTACTGCAGGGTTCCGGTTTTGTACGACCCGACGATGAACATATACATACTCTTTCCGGAAAATAAATTCGCTCTGGTAGAAAAGCAATTCGCTTGAAGGCATGAACAAAATTCGTGTTGCACGAAAAGTGAATTCGCCTTGGCTGACAAAAAAAAAAGTATGGTCCAATTGCCGAGAATAGTTTCGTGGGACAAGTCTTGACACCTTTGGTTCTATTAGAGTATGTTCGGCCCCGTTACATTCCGTTTTCACAATTACACCACAATCACAGATAATGAATATTCAGTTCTTGTTTGATAATGAGAAAGGTTCTGTCGTCGACGAATATGGCAGACCTTGATCAATGGAATATTGAGCTCTCATACACGAAATTTGGCTCAGCTGCCTCTGAAGAGCGAGAAAGAAGGAGAGACAATGCAGCTAGAGGAGGAGGCGACACCAAGTTGTGATGTTGAATGAGGAAAACATCAGTGAAACGAAGTTATACACGCCATTCTGACCAGGACAATGTGAGATCCTTCAAGCTCTTGTTTGAGAAAGGTTTGAATGCGGCTTCTGCAACACAGCTTTGGCTTCACTTTCGTACAGCACAAAAACGACTGAAATTGTATTTTTCTTGACGAATCTGCTTTTCATGTCAATATGAAACGTCCTATGACATGGTAAAAAGAAAGGTACACCGGCAATCGTCACAGTGTCTAAAACGCGAGTAATAATAACTACCATTCTAGTTGGATATCTGCTTGAATATCTCATCGAATGCAGCCTTATACACGGCATTGTTTAAATGAGCAAAGGAACAATGACGGGACACTATATCAGCTTTCTGAAAGCTACAATGGATGGAATGGACCGGTATTAACACATGAAAGGCCACTATCACGTGATGGACAAAGCTCCTATCCATACATCCGAGAACATAGCCAGATACACAGAATCTCGCGATCATCACTGCACTTATTTACCTCCATATTCTCCTGAGCTCAATCTAATAGAGCACTTCTGGTCAGTGGTCAAGAGCAAAGTGAGACGCAATTGGTTAAATAAGGAAACTGATGACGGACAAGTGTCGTAATGGCATGTTTAATCTCCGCTGCTCGTTCCCACCGGCCCAGCATTGACGAAGCCATCCAATCGCTTCTGTTCTGTCGAAACACCTCATTCGCTTCCTCTCCAACATGCTCGTCGTCAGCATGTTTGTCGTGCCCAAGAAGATGACGGATGTCGCCCGGTCCTCGACCTCAAGCCTCAGAACCAGTTCCTCCCTCCACGACCGTTCGGAATGGAGTCCTTGACCACCGTATGCCGTATGCCGCAGCCGAGGGACTTCCTCCGTCGCCGATTCGAAGGTTGTGTTCCACCACGTCCCTCTGCATCCCTTGTCTCTTTGTTTTCTGCGCTTTCAGTGGCAGGATAACGCTACCATTCCCGCGTACTCCCGTTTGGCATGTCCCTGTGCCCGTGGGTTTTACCAAGGTCCCTAAGCCTGTCTTAAAGTGGACTCGTCGTCGGGACATCCGGCTGACAGCATATTTGGACGACTTGTATGTGAATGAAGAACGCCCACATCACCAAACTCATACCCATCAGGAACTGAAACTTGACGCCGGTACTTGATCAGGAAGCTTCGATGAATCGATATTTGAATTTGAAGCTTCGAGGAACCGATACTAGAAGTTGATACTTGAAGGTTTTTTTATTTAAAGTCAGTGCGGACTCCTTTCGATCTGTCTGCTGCCCAGCTCTGATGGCGAAAAGCTGGTCATCGGCAGCAGAACTTGCAATCTGCTGGTGACCGGGAGCGCACGGCTTGACACACGACCAGTGAACCTCGGGCCATCAACGTCGCATTTTGCTCCAACTGCATCGACGCGAATATTCCTGGATCGCGACTCTATGCTCGTCGATTCGACCACATATCAGGCCCAAGATATGTTGAATCTGTACCGGCTGAAACAAATACGGAGCAAATTCAACGTTGCATCGCGTCTGGAGATGCAACCGACCACCATCTGGACGCTTTCAGACCATCCTAACGTGACAGCAATGACGCAAGTCAGAGTTGCCTCTCTCCTGTTCCGGTTGATTGCTATCGAAGTTATCAGTCATGGCCGCGAAGCAACTCTTAAGCTTGATGACCTCCGACCTAGTACGTCGCTTGCAGAGGACTCAGCTGTACTTCGAATCATTGCCAAAGTCGAAAGCTTGTTTGCCACACGCACGTCTATCGAAATCATTGGCAATAGTGCTCTGAACAGCCAACTGGTTGATCTGGCAGCTTGCATTAGCAAGCAAAAAAAAGACCATGACGACAAGAAGCTTTCAGATATTGCCAAGGCAATTTACAGTAAATGACTCGATAATTTCTGTGAAAAACCGGTGATAATATATGGCAGTGAATAGAAAACAGAAAAAGATGGGATGGGTTTTCATGCAACCCGAATTTGTTCTCGGCCCTGGGGGGATTTGCTTTTCGGGAAGAAAGTGTATATTTGCACCAGAGTATACCTGTGTTAAATGTCAACTTTAGCAAATTATTACTTTTTCAGACGAAGAGCGAGGACGTACAGAACCCATAGAAATGTCCATCATTGCTTATGGAATCTATGCCTAAGCATCGATCTAAGCATGACAAGCTCTAGATAAAGTTCTGTATTTTTTGACTTATATTACACTGTATATTGTCTATCGGGCGGTAAAAGGATTCGTCCGCACCGCCTTTTACAGAACTCTATTTGGTATTTTGCCACTGTCAGTAGCTCTGGCGGGCACCGAAGAATGGAGAATATAATACCTTACTACACTAATCTGTATCCATATTCGTTTAGCAGACCTGGTAACATTTGCATGAAATTACCCTCATCTTTACTAGCATGTCGTATGACAGGAAGCTTATGGAAGTAAATATACGATTACAATCGAGAAGCACCCGGCAAATACTTTTTTGTTGAATTTTGCATGGCATTACGGCAAAATGTTGTATAATGCCTCACATGATTTATTTTCATGCGTTTTATTCTAGCTCAAGTAACGGGTCTTACTCAGATAACGAAAATGGGTTTAAGCGATAGCTTAATTCGTCAGGAGGCATAGCCTTTGTATATGCTTTATATTTTCTCTACCTTGCACCGGTATTTGAGCATATAATGCAGTAAGCCGTAGCAATATGTTTAGTCAGAAATTGGAAAATCGTCTGGACGAGTATTATTGGCATCATGCGATGAACACTAATCGTAAGCATATGTGATCCTTCGCCCCGGTACAGTTCGGATCTGCTTAATCTGGAGCGGTTAAATGACTTTTTGCCTTGCTCCACCGCTCTTTGGTACATTACAAAAATCGGTTGCTTCGGCAGTGCTGCATTATAGGCAAATCAAACATTTTTGATCTTCCTTATGTCATTATCGATCTGCAAAACTTGCTTTCTTTCATTTCTTCTTCTTCGCATGGGTACACTGTATAATAGCAACAGCAGTAACAGCAGTAGTAGTAGCAGCTCGGCCAGCAATATCAGTACTAGCAGTAGCTGTACGCGCGTGTCTATCGACAAGCCTCGTTTACCACAATTTATCTTCTACAATAGCGGGCGAAGCAATTCCACTACAAATGGGGACGATTTTGAGCCAGCGCTACAGATGGACAGCCCGTGTCCCATAGCCAAGCGAGAACACGATATCGAAGCACTTTGTCGAGGCAAGCATGGTAACGAAAATTTGGCGACGGAGCAGCAAGTAGGCTGGTTTTCTGTCTTTTTGAGCGGTGTCAACCCAATTGGGCCAGTCAAGTGGCCTGTCGTCTTCACGTGGATTCTGGCTGCAATGATCTTTTTTGTCTTTTCAGGCGAACTTTTATGGAGCAAAGAAACATCGGGTAAGTAGCTGTTCTAGTCCAAGTGCATGACTTACATATCCGTGTTACATAGGCGAATTTCTTGAGCTTGAGCCTTTCAATATTATGATTGGACCATCTATTCAAGTAAGTACAACTGAATGTATGGCTTGTGTTTTAAACATCTTCATAGATTTTGATCCAATGTGGCGCCCGATATGCGCCATGCATGCGGAACTCCACGTACATGCCGCCGGGACAGCGCTACGTTTGCTTAAACACAACAGAGACGGTCTCTATCAACCAGAACGGCTCGTTGACCCTCTTTAACCCTGCCTTGAATTTGGGTGAAGAGTCAACGTGCTCCCTTCAGGACATTTGTGGCATGGGCGGCTTCAAGGACGCACAGATGCCGGACCAAGCGTTCCGCTTTATTACGCCCCTCTTTGTCCATACTGGCTTGCTGCATTTCTGTCTAAATTTGACGGTTCTTTTCATCTTGGGTCCTAAAATTGAGCGACGCATGAATGCGTTGCGATTTGGCGGTAAGCTCGATATAAGCGCGTATCACATATCCTCAACCAATCCTTTTTTCTAGTACTTTACATTGTGTCGGGGATCTTTGGCAATGTCTTTGGTGCCACCTTTGCGCCGCCTACGACTCGTAAGTCCTCACTTGGGTAATGATGACACATATTAAGTAATCGATCATTATCAGCTTCCTTGGGCTGTAGTAGTGCTTTGTTCGGTCTGATCGCATGTCTTTTTGTTGACCTGGGGCTCCGGTGGCATCTCGTGTCACAGCCTTGGAGACACCTTGTAAAGCTTTTGCTTGTGACAGGTAAGAAAAAAGCATGTATGGCCAAAGCTATATTACTCACAAATAAACATTGCAAGCGATTGGATTTGTACTTGGTTTACTGCCAGGGTAAGAACATTCACTTTCAGCGGTAATACATGTCAATTTACCAATTTTTGTTTCTCTTGTAGAGTGGACAGCTTTTCCAACATGGGTGGTCTACTAGCAGGTCTCTTACTTGGTGTTTCCCTTGTACCTGCCGCAAGATACAAGAAAAAGTGGCATGTGATAGGCCTATGGACGATTCGATGTGGCAGTCTCGTCGTGTTCATCATTGTTTTCGTGGTCCTACTCGATACCTTTTATAATACAGACCGGCCCGATGAAGTAAGTAAAGCTGGAGCATAAAAATGACGACTGACGCTTGATTTCAGTATTGCTCCTATTGCCGATACCTTTCTTGTCTTCCAATAAATGGATTCTGTAATATCTGATTATTCATTTGTCAGATCAACGGTGATAGGTTCTTCGCGAGGCAGGACTGTCTTGCGCTGATGATGGGACTAAGGGAAATAACGCGCCGCATGCGGGCACAAAATTTGTTTCTTCTTGGACAACTTCTTGACAGGCACTCGCACAATGTTGCCGCGTTCTTTGTTTGCAGCGTCCAGCTTAGCTCCCCCGGGCCAAAAGCAGTCTGAAACCCCCACGCGGCCGAAACAGCAACGAATTCAGCAAACGCCTGCATCCACCGCAGCAAGGAGCGCAGTTGATCTCATTAATGCTCAACTCGAAGAGGAAGAAGATCAGCTAGTCAGCTCTGATTCTGAGGAAGAAGCTACGAATGATATCGGCTGGGATGGAAACAACTTGAATGCACTCATGGCTCGGGTAACGGATCGTTTTTGAGATTAGAAGCGTGGACAAAACTAAACTTGTTTGTACTGTGTACAGCTATGCAGGCAGCAGGAACAACAAAAGAAATACATTGAGAAGACTCACAAGCTCAGCCTCGCCATGGACGACACACGGGAAAAGATATCGAAGCTGATGGGTTTGTCTATCGAACCCGCCCGAGCTGCCAGGCTGCAAAGACCTGCAACAAACGAACTCTTGGTATCTCCACCCAGGACTCAGACCGGAAAACGCGTCTACAATGAACCATTAAGCGGGCGCAGCAAAGTCATTCGGCAGGAAACTCACGACTTTTCTGAATCCAAGGTATCATACTTGAACACAAATCCTTTGCAGAAAGAAATAACCTTGATTAACTAATTTAACTACCCAGTCTCTACCGAGATCAAGCATTTCGCAAGAAGTGCCTTCGGTAGCTTCGTCATCCCGACCCCCGCCAGTCGTGCCCCACAGCGGCGTTAAAACGAGAGTGGCATACAAGAACACCTGCGATCTCTTTTTGCAGACCTCAACGACGGTGCGGAAGAATGTGTTCAGCCGTAAGCCGCGTGGATTGCTGATGAACACCGGTGCAGCAGGGACACCTTTCCGAGATATTTTGGTGACAACGAGCTTAGCAGGGTAAGAACAGAAATCCATTATAGACAAATACTCATTCTGTGCACCGCTATAGGGACATGCATATCTGGTAAATATCTAGAAGAAACAGCTAAGTGAATTTAAGCTAAATCCTATCTTCATGACAGGGATGTGCCCAATCGGAGGTATGGCTTTCAATACTGATCTGCTGTTATTACAGGGTCTAACTGGGACATGCTATAGAATTATCAAAGAAATTCCGTCTGATGACCTTTTCGGCAACAAAGTGTGGGTTCAGGACTTCACGTGGATCTCGCCGTCTTCGATGGTGTTGTGTCCCATGGTCAACGATGATGTACAAGCGCCTATCAACGTCGTGCATCTCGACTCGGCTGATCATGTAACAGAAAAATTTCAGACGCTCCAGTGGCTTTCTCTCATCTATTGTATAGGAAGATGCAACCTATCACGTCCAAAAATTCAATCAATTTCCGCACGGCAAGACGTACTCCGTTATTGAAGCAGTGACAATGGGTGCGAACGGTGCAGGTGATCGTGCCAGTTTTGTTACAGGCGCCAACGACCGGCATATTGTAAATAAGCTATCATGTGTATCCTTACATTATTTTGACTAACCTGACCCTCTTTGAACAGTTCCTCTGGGACATGGTCCGTGACCCTTCCTCCAAAAACTACCGTTTGCTCGATGTCACCGGCCTGAAGATACCCCATACGTCGGCGGTGCAAGCCTTCAAGTTTGATGACCGGAATCAGGCATTACTCTCGGGTGGCAAAGACAACCGTCTCTTTATCTATGACACGCGGTCGCAGCGCGTTGCGGACGAGTTTAAGACTCTTTTCGCTGTAAGTTTACCAGCTTAGAAGAGACCGAAGCTGACTTTTTTTATTCGACTTCCAGATCAATCATATTCACCAAAGTTCAACTGACGCGAATCTCTTTATGCTGACGTGAGTGTGAACACGGATGCTCCTGTGGAACCGCCCTGATAGTTTGAAACAAAATTTAGGTTGCAATCTAGAGATGAACAGTTTCGACTGTTTGACCGCCGCGATCCTTCTGCCTCGATCCTGAACTTTGGTACCTCGAGCCAGGAAAGCTTCTCGCGCTACCTGCGTCCAGATTGGCATTCAAATGGTTACATGGTGGTCTGTGGCAGCCAAGACGCGGCCAAGCTCAATTTCTGGTATAGTCAAACGGTTTTACGTTACGTGTTGTTTATAACATGTGGCTATATCTAATTAGGGATATCCGATACACCGGAGTACGCCGTGGTCCTAGTTTCAGCATGCAACTTGGATCACAAATGCCTCAAGATGGTCGTCCGCTACTGACACAATTCCTGCCGGGCCAGGACCGTCTCATGTCGCTAACGTCGGCTCGCTCACTGGAGTGGATTGACTACAACATTCAATATGACGCAACCTTGCATAGCTTCTGAAAAAAAAAAAGTATAGTATTCATGATCATTCCAAGCATATATAATAATGACCAAAGATAAGAAAAAAAGCAATGTTCAGGCACATAATTTTCCCGGCTCATCCAGACGATTGGCTTCACTAGCAGGAAATTTATGGATGTGATGGAAGGATTCTTCTAAAAATGGGAAATTGTGCTATTTGCTAAAATGGAAGAGTGTGTCAATGAAGACTCCGTGGAAAAATACACTGACGCTGATATACTCAGTGTTCATTACTGGCTGGGTACGTTAAGCTCTCCGCACGTGCAGTGACACTGATGTAGAGGCCAAGAGATGAAACACGATCCCAGATGGCTATGACCATTGTCCAAGAAAATTTTTGTTCAAAAATTTTTGGGTGAGACTGCTTTCTGGACTGCTTAAATGTACCTTCATGGTTATTGCGCGTGGTACAAAAAAAAAAAAAAGAAACCTTCTTCTCGGGACGCTCATTTTTTCCCGTTCTTCCTTTTTTGTTTCTTTTCAACATGAAGTTACTACTCTGGTTACTTCTTTTTGCACCCTTTGTTTACGCGCAAGGTAAACTAGAAAGGGCATTCATCACCATGGTCTCTCATTCTTTCAATAGAGGCATCGAGCGACGAATGTGCACGAGATGCACTTGGCAACTATGATATGCCAATGCGGATCGGCTCTCTTTTCATTATTCTTGTCACGAGCGCCCTTGGTATGAAAGAGAGAACAAGAAAGACAACGAAAATTCTTATTCCGGTGATATTTTAGGTATCTTCACGCCCATGGCCATGCACCGTATTAAGCCATACTCGCCTGGCAGTATCCGCGATTGGATCCTTACCGTGGGCAAATTCTGTAAGCTATCGACAATCGACTTTGGTATAGAACGCAAAGGAAGACTCATTCATACATACTCTGTAGTCGGCACCGGTGTTATTCTTGCGACCGCATTTGTGCACATGTTACCCGATGCTATGGAAAACTTTGATAGCCCATGCTTGACAGACGGATGGAAGACCTACGGCGCGTTTGCAGGTGTGTTCTGCATGATCGCCTCATTCGCACTTCAACTACTCGAGATGGCTGCGATATCCCACCTCGACACGCTTCGTAAACGGAAACAGCAATCGCAGTCGAGTGCATCATCTGCCATGGCCGAGATGGAGACCAAGTCGCTCGAAGAAGGCATGCACAACCACGGCCACAGCGCAGGTCTCTTGGAGGACGAAGACCAGTCGTTTCGCAATGTGGGCACTCTCATGCTCGAGTTGGGTATTGTAATGCACTCCATCATTATCGGCATCACACTCGCCAACACGGGTGAGGACGAGTTCACCACCCTCTTGATTGCTCTCGTATTCCATCAGGTAAGAAATTTCTTGGAGCCTGACTTGATTCGAGCTTGTCGTTTTCTCATTCCTGATTCTTGATGAATAATAGTTCTTTGAGGGCGTCGCGCTGGGTACTCGTATTAATATGCTTCCGAACACATCCTGGAGCAAGGCGTTCGTGCTCGGTCTTCTTTTCATTATCATGACACCTATTGGCGTTGCTATCGGCATCGGCATTCACTCGTCTTTCAACCCGAATTCCTCTTCTTCCGTCCTCGCTAGTGCCATTCTCGATTCGCTCTCGGCTGGTATCCTTCTCTACAACGCTTATATCTCGCTCATGGCCCTGGAAATCAACCATAACGTCCAGTTTCGCCAGCAGCCGCTCGTACGCAAAACGATCTGTTTCTTGTCCATGTATGTTGGTGCAGGTCTTATGGCTTTAATCGGCGAATGGGCATAATTATTTGTTACCGATATGCCAAACTACTAGAAATTTCCCGTGTTATACCCCTTGTATTGCTATGCTCCATTGATACCTATTCCCAGCCTTTGTAATAATAGCCTTGCCTACATTTTTCATACCTCTCAAAATACTCTTGCTCCTGTATCAGTTAACGCAGTAACGCGTCCATCATCGGAACGATGCAAATTCGCAAGGAAATACAAACTTTGTTACTTGTGATTCCAAAAGTACGATTACTCGGGCATTGTACGCGGTTGGTATTCCACTTTTGACTACCGAGTTGACGCATGATATACTTTATACAAGTTAAAAAGCATCGACCCAACACAAGCGAGTATGCAAGGTGATGGGGCCTACAAAAAGCCTTGCTGATATGTATTTCTGTGCAATAGATGAAGAAAAAGGAAAAGAAGTATGGAAAAAGCGGGTGGAGCAGATAGATCGTGCGTGTGAGAGGGAACAAAACAAAAGAAGAGTGTGCGAATCATGATTATATGGCGATTATAGATGGAAAACTCAGGGGCCTCGTCTTCCTTTTTTTTCTCTCTTTTTTTACATGAATGCCTCAGGAGCTTCCTCCTCCACGACGTCTTCCGAATCAATGACACCACGAAGACGACGCTCTTTTTCGTTCTCCAGCTGGCCATAGAGGAGGTAGAGCGCGCGCTCGTTCGACTCGGGGGTGCCCTGAATCGTAAACATGCGCTCGCCAGACTCGTCGTGGGGCATCTTGGCAATCGAGATGCGTGAGCCTGACAGGCGGCGGATCTCGGAGATCTTGGTGCCGCCCTTGCCGATGATACAACCGACCATGTCGCTCGGGATTGAGATATTCTGCGTACGCACGTTGGGGTTGTTGAGGAACTGCTGCGACGTGCGACGTTCCGAGAAGTCGGCGCCGTTGCCGGTGCGCAGGATGGAGGAGTTCCGGCGAGATGAAGGTGGCATGGTCTGCTGTTGCTGCTGCTGCTGCTGTTGCTGCTGGTTGGTCGCCTTGGTAGGGTTGTAGAGAATGGTGCCGTAAGCACGCTCCTTATCCTCGAGCAAGCACTGGCTGATTTCCTTGACGGCCAAGTGGATGGCCTCGACCGAGCCGCGGACTTCAACGACACGCTCGGTGCTCTGGGGCAGCAGAGCCTTGGAGGCCGTCATGCGCACGCCCGAGGTATCCTGGATATGCTTGATCTTGGCGCCCTGGCGGCCAATGACGGTGCCCATCAGGTTGTGGGAGATCAGCAGACGGAGGGTGGTGACGGCTTGGTTGTTGAAGCCGGTGGAGGAAGGTGAGACCGGGGGCGTGGTGGGCGAGATGGGGTTTTCAAGCAGCGTTTGGGCGATCAGTCCATAAGCCTATACGTGAGAGTCTTCAGCATATTCAAGGTTTCTCAGCATGAGATTGGAACCTACCTTGGCAACACCGTCCAGGCTGCCTGTCACAGTCAAGACACGGTCATGGACGCCTTGGACAACCTTGGACACACCGGCCTTGACGCCGGTAGAGTCTCTCAGCTCAGCCACATTCTTACCGGCTATCGACAGAGTATATCAGTTAGCATGGATGAAGGGTGTGGAGGAGGTGGGGCACAAGGTCTGATCAGCGTAGTACAGTACCTTTGCCGATAATGACGCCAGCCTCCTTGGTGGAGACAAGCGCACGCAGGGTCAAGTGACCGTCTTCTTCCGCTTCGAGGTTCTCGTCGCTGCCGGACTCATGCGGCTGCGGGTCGCTGAAGCGCTCAGACGTCGTTGAAGAGGAGAATTGAGACATGGCTATAGCATGTAGAATCAGGCGGTTAGTCCCGGACTGAGGCGCAGGCTTTTCCTTTTCATAGTTTCTTTCTTACATTAAAATGAGAGAATCGGTTGAATCACGGAAGGCCTGAAGAGGAGGAGGAGGGGACAACGGGTTCAGAATGGAAAGAATAGGGACGAGTTGGAAGGAATTGGGGAAGCGAGGTTTTGCTTTTTCTCGTTTTTTTGCTTTTCTGTGGGTTGCCGAGAGAGAGAGAGAAAAAAAAAAAAAAAGACACACGCACGCGGGCTGCCCTTCATTTCTCTGGACGCGAATCGACAAATTTTTGTATTTGATTTTTCTTTTCGTCTCCAAAGCATTCTTTTCCAGACTTTTTGCATGTAAACTGACTTATGAACGACTGGACAAACAGGCACGACACTTGACAAGCCATTCGCCCGTCGGCCCCTCGATCACCTTGGCTCCCGAGTCCATCTGTTTACGGCACCCGGCACACTGCAAGCATTTCTTGTGCCACCGGCTCGCGCGCGGTCCAGGCGCGTCATCCATGATGGCGATACTCTGTCGGCACTTGGGGCAAATCTTGGCTCCTCCCAACTTGGGTAGCGCCCGCGGCCTTATTACGCTGCTACTGCTTGTGGCCGATGGTAAGGGCGAGGGCGACGGTGGAGTGGGCCTGTCCCGGAACGGTGTGCTCCGGGTGGTGACGGGCGAAGGCGGTGTCCTTGACGAGCACGGCTCACAGTGGGGCTCGCTATTAATTTCGTAAAACGCTTGGTCGGCCGGTAACGTGACTTGACACTCATGGCATCGGAAACACTACATGTGCGGTTAGCCATGGTCTCTCCGCGAACGGTTCTCCTATTTTTCTCATATTCCTGTCTGGCATTTTTACCTCTGAATGGTAATATCGGGTACCATTTTTGAGCATCCTGTCTGTGATTGATTTGTTACACGCATAGCACGGGTAATACTGCCTTCGTGCTTGTTGTTTCTTGGCTGGAGCGGGTCGGCACTACCAAGCGTCTCGGTGAGTCGGACCGCTCTGTCGGAAAAAATTGGACTTACCCTGGGGTGGTATATCATGTCACCCTCGCTGACAAACTCAGACTCGGTGAATGGGCCCTGGCACCCAGAACACCGCAGGCACGGGTGGTGGAACCATCGCTCACCCATTGGTGTTGACAGCTTGACACGTGATGATTTGTTAGACAGGTTCTCATGGCACTGATAGCACGTCTTGGTAGGCGAACCTGGCCGCTGCACGGGCGGCGGTGGGCTCGGTGAGTTCCTGCTCCGTCCAGAATACGACGACACAGGCGACGCACTGGTGGAGGAGCATACCGACAGAACGGGCGAAGAAGGTGTCAATGGTGGTGGCGTGGTGGAAGGCGATTGCAGAGAACGTTGATAGTAGTTGAAAAGTTGTGAGTCGGTACGCTTTAAGGCCGAATTTCGTCGACGGCTGGAAAGAATGGGTGTCGATGCCGTACTGCTAACTGCACCTACTATGGGTCGAGGACTGGGTGCTGCCGTTACCGCTGCTGTTGAGGCGGCAGCTGCCTTGGCTTCACCCGACTGGGCCATCAAGCATGACTCGCAGCAAGGGCGTTTCTTCAGATCTACCATCGGGTCGTCACCGAGCGGCGCCAAGCAACCGTAGCAACGGAAGCATTCTTTGTGCCACACTTTGGATGCATGGTCGACAAACGGGTCGCGTTTTTTGAAGACGGGTCTTTCGCATGTTGCACTATTGTACGCGTCAGGAGACATGCAACTACTGAGAAGAATATCATGCTTCCTTACCAGGCACCAGCACTAAAGATCTGAATATGGCAAGGTCTGCAGTAATGGGCTTCTTCTTCGAGGTAGGAAGGCGTATCGTACCGCAGTATCTTGGAACAGCTGGCACAAGTATTGTGGATGGAAAGGGGTCGCGGTTTGCCTAAACCTTCATACACATGACTGGTCCTCGTGGGTGATGGCGTCTTTTGTGTGGGTGTATCGAAGCCAAGGATGCTATTGGCGTACCTGCAAAACAGAGATAAATCGCATTTTTTTTTTTTTTTTTTTCGACGGAGATACGTACTGGCTCTGCCAACGGTCGGCGACGAGGACGGCCGTGTCGCCATCTCCAAGTCCGGAGGTGGCAATGGAGGCTAGACGCAAATAAAGCAGTCGTGAGGACGGACATGCACGAGAAACGGATACATGAAGGTGTACATACCGACAGGACGGCCACCGCATTTCCGGCATTTTCCTGCAGTTGAGATTTCGCCACAGCGGTTACAGTATCCCATAGCGATCAATAAAAAGTTGCAAACGAAAAATGATGAAGAGAATAGATGCAGGAAGAGCCAAAGGATTTGGATCTTTCTCTTTTTATGTATGTGTCCGTCTCTATGCTTGTCAACAACAGTCCATAATAGGAAAGTGTCACCAATGGTGATCGCGCAGCAGCAGTCTGGCAACAAGGTAATAGTAATAAGGCATGCGCGCAGCCGTTGCAATAACAAGTACCATTCTCGGTGGTGAGAGCGAGGAACAAGGGAAAAGCTGATATCATATGACGCATGTTTCCCTTTGAATGTAAGATTTATAATGATAAAGCAATATGATACAAGATGTGGTGGCGAGTCCAATGTGCAAAGAAAAGAGAATACCCGAATCATGCATTGGACGCCGTCAAAATATTTCACCCTCGCCGTCGTCATCGTCGAGATCGTCGCCTTCGCCGTTATCGAAGTAGTTCTCTGCATAGTCGTTGTCGTCGACAAGGTCCTCCTCGTCTTCGTCCTCCATGTTGATCTCCGCCTCTTCTTCGCCTTCGCCCTCGCCTTCCTTGTCTCCTTTCTTCTCATCCTTTTCATCGCCTTCTTCGTCAAACAGGGCACCGATACGATCCAAGTCGTCACCCGCAACCCGTGCTTTCCCTATCGAAGAATTAAGCTTTCTTTTTCTCTCCTCCACACCCATTCCGATGAAGAACATACGTTTCTTGGCTTTGGTAGGATCCAGAATACTCTGTAACTCTTCTGGGAAGAAATCGAGGTCTGTGGAGATGTCGTTGAGGCCACGCTTCTCCTTCTTCTGCTTGTATTTGTCAGAGTAGCGCTCAATGTCGGGCGCGGGCGGTGGAGGCACAAAGTGGAAGGGCGTCGTGCGAATCATTTTCAGGCATTCGTCTCGTAGCTGCCATTCACGCGACTCCGTCTCGGTTGGTTTGCGTGGCATGGGTACATCCGCGGGCTAACAGGTGAGATGAAACGTTGTCAGCCAGGCATGATCTATTCAGATTGTCAGTGCTTACAGGGAACAGGGCGGTCTGGACATTGAACAAGCTGCCTGAACCCAGATCCTTCAGCAGGTCGAAAGACACGAGTTGCATTGCACCACTTTGAGGACCGCCGCCGCCACGTCCGCCACGGAATCCACCTCTTGACATGGTTTATATCTTATATTATTGGGGAATAAAGTCTCTCTGCCTCTTTATTGCGGAGCGTTGCCAGATTTCAGCATAATTCACGCGGCCCCCTTTGTGGCTTTTTTATACACTCTGCATCTGTAAATTTGACACAATAAACCACGTCGACAAGCAGCCAATGGGTGCAATAGCGCTGGGCACCTCATTAAATGCGATCGATGCTGTTAGTGTATGCCTTTAATCTATATGTCAGCTACAGTCTAATTTGTACTAAGCCGTCCCAAGCGATGGGGGACGAAGCCAAAGAGGTTGATCAAAGTTATATTATTCTAGTTTGCTCACCTGCAGTCCTTGAACTATGCTTTGAGATGACATTAACTCGCAGTACAAGGTGAATGCATCGATATCCTGAGCCTCATTGAGATCTTGAGTGACGTTCTGTGGAGCATAATCTGTATGGTGTGCTGTGCTGCATCACGATATTACGAGTTGCACTCGAATTGGGGCCGCGTTGTGTGTCGAGTGATGTTTGTACATCTCCAGAGTCAACAGAGGATGGTTGAAAGTGGCCAGATAGAGGTCGGCAGTAGTAGATTAACGAGACACAGGAGAAACACGACAGAAAAAAACAAATGTGCTTCATTGCTTCTTGTCCACGAGGGACGGCAGAAGCGATCTAGGCTCGTCGAACTTTGCCCAATGACAAATAAGTGTCACGCAATAGCTGGCTTGCTTTGTACCGGGATCGGCTCGCTACTTGGCAGCTTGGTCGGTATCCTTCCGTCAAAGTTTGTTTCTGCGAATGACATCTTCGTTCTTAAACAGGATTCGAAATAGCCCTTCGCCACTGTAAACGGCTTCATTGACAACCTAACTTGCATATGAGCATGCACTAAGCTAAAAGATCGGCCTGACCGTCCGATGACAGCTGACAGTGCCGGTGGAAGGCGACCGACTTGCTTGATTGCGTGATTCGGTGAAGACGTGTTTAATAGCTTAACCTCAACATTCTCACTCTTAAGTTTTGTACGGGTGCCTGTCAACACGGCTGCCGATGCGCAGTACAATAAACTTGCTTATCGGTAGACCTCAAATAAGCTATTCTCTATCCTGCCCGTTCCGCCTGCACAAGAATTGACGCTAAAACAGTAAAAATGAATAAAGTGCTCGTCATACCTTATTCGTGTTGTTTTTATGTAGACTTACATGCATCCATATTTACAATGAAACTAATGTGTATGACACGCCTCTTATGATAACGAAAAAGACCTGTATAATTGGAGCGTCAGCTTGTATGACTTTATGTAGTGCAAGGCACGGACCACCCTTGATCCCCGCATTGTTGAATAGACCATAATAAAGCTATACAGAAAACTGGAGCTACTTCAAGAGCTTGCAGTAAATACAATAGCCTGTACATTTAAAAAGCGTTGCATATTGCCTTTTTTTTTCGCTGTAGAGTCTGTTTGTATTGCACGGCGCGTAACAAGTCAAAGCTTTATTTTAGGCTCAATAGAGCGGTGATACAAGGTTTCTCCGATACTCAGATTGCCATAGATTCATTGCAATGTCTACTTCTTCCTGTTCACAGTGGACTCCTTCACTTCTTTTCTTTTCTTTTCATCCGCCCACCACAGCACCTGCCGCAGCACTCACACTCACACGCGTCATTCTCACCTGACTCCTGAGAGTGAAAAATATTTTCACCAACGCGGAACCTCATTGGCTACAGGTAACTTTTTTTCACTCTCAGGTGTCAAAAAAACTATATAAACGCGTTTTCTTTTCCTCTTCGCTTTTCTTTTCTTTTCTTTATTTAATTTGTGGAGGGTGTCCCGGGGATGGCGAGGCCCCAGACCCAATGAAGCAGACAAGTTTCGACAGCTCATGCATTGCACTACCGCATGCGCAGCCTGGCTTGTATAAAGAAACGCAGGGTTGGACACTATCCGGATCTTCAGATTGCCCGGAGGCCCCTAGCCAGGGCTCAGTGATGGGCTCCCCTTCCAATCGGCCTTAATGGTTTTAAAAACAGTGAAGTGCGGAAGAGGATCGACGGGTGCCCATCTCCAAGCGATGGTCCTCGGGCAACGGACTACCTTCGGGTAGGACGGCTAAGAGGCACCCAATCTTTTTTTTATGCAATAGTAAAAATGATAAAGAACAATAAAGAGAAGAAAAGGCTGGCAATTTTCCTTCTTTTTTTTCGCTTGTGTCGTCCCTTTGTACGCGTACTGTGCTCAATGTTCAATTTCAATGCACTTTGTGCGTTCAACACGAAGATGTTCAAATCACTGCCGTTAGAAAAGAAAAGATTTGATGTATGAAATCGCATGAGGTATAAGCCGCTCTAATGAGAAGAAGCGATGAACGAGACTTATCAGCCGCTACAGAGTAACACTATTATATGAAAAGCATTTACAATGATCATCCTGTCACCGCAAAATCGACTTCCATTTAGTATCCCGTTTTAAAAGCCTTTCCCCGTTGGCAACTGGACAGTGTTAGTCTGTCCGTCCATGAGCTCTATTTTTCTCTTTCCAGAGGCTTGATATTCGAGTTACGAACCTCACAGCACAGTTAAATATAATGTCATAGTGGACATAACTGCGAGAATGAAATCATGTATTGTGGAACATTAGGAGACTCAATGCGAATTTAGCAGGCGAAATAACCGCACCGGCATAGTGCGGGCACGGTGCTTGCTGTGTTGATCTGCTAAGTTAAGAAAGTATTAGGAAAGGATTTTTTCTGTTGATAGAGATGCACAATGCGACACTGGGCCATAATATTGTTCAAGTAGCATAGGGTGAAACATGTGTTTGTCAGGTACGAGTTTGTCATTCTACCTGTATTTTTGGTACAGGTCCATCCAGTTATTTTGACAACAAGAGACAATCGGGCATCTCAAAAGAGGACAAGATGGTGTGCTGCCATGCCTTTGATTGATGACATAAAGTGGTAGAAGACAATAGGAAGACGATGTAATAACAAGGTGCGGATATGCTTTTGTGCGTATACGGCGGAAGGTAGCACAGAGCGGCTGCATGATTTACCCATTCTTTTTTTCTTTGTATTCTCGCTCCGTCCTTGGCCTGGTTCACACACAGTGCAGTTTATTCTACTCCCTCTCCCTCGCTCCCTCTCTATACGACAACAGTTTGAGTCCTTTCTGCTTATTCTATATAATTTTCTTTCCTTTTCTATTCCTGTCGCGCTCAGCTCTCTTCTGCTCCCTCCCCATCTTGTTCATCTCGCCCTTGTTTCCTTAAAGAAAAAGCTCTATACTTGCGATGGCGTCGGCGGCGGGCAATTTACCCCATGAGCTGCTCATTCTGATAAACGAGAGTTTGTCTGCGGAGGATCGGTATGCGAGCCTGTTTGTGTGCCGGCAGTGGTACATCGTGTTTGTGCAGCTCTTTTACAAGTCGGTGACCATCATGAGTCTGTCGCGGTGCAACAAGTTTTACCGGACGCTGCAACAGTCGGCTAAGCAACAGCAGTTTCCATTGCAGCCGTTGGCACTCGGCTTAATTGTACGCGGACTGACCATCAAGCAGCACAGCCCACCGCCCAAGATTATGCAGCAGCTGCCGAGTCTGTGTCCGAACCTCGAGTCACTCGAGTTTATCAAGACGGAGGATCGTCTCGTGAGCTATGACAAGGACTCGACCGAGCGGTACACGGCTTCACTGACCCCGAACCGCGGTGTCATGTCGCAGCTCCTCTTCACTTACTACCGCCACCTGCCCCTGACCCACCTCTCGCTCGAATGCTACTCGGGCGTGCGCAACCTCGTCTTTCTGGCTGTGATGCCGCAGCTCGAGCACCTCACCCTCAAGCTCAAGGGCGAATGGCGCATGGACGACATGGACATGGTCCACTCGCTCTGTCCGCGCCTGCAGTCCCTCCAGGTCACGGCCACTCTCTTTGAGTTCTCCATGCACGACGGGATCAACTTTGACTTTGAGACCGAGCCGGCCCTGCATCTGACCAAGATCCGCCTCAACATCGACCGCGGCCTGTCTGCCTCGGGGTACCTGCCCTGGATCGTCTACTTTGCTCGCAAATACCCTCGTCTCCAGGAGCTCTACCTCGGCGGCCGCTTTGCCCCCGAGATCGCCTACGACCTGTTTCCCGAAGAAGACGGCCGCCGCGACAATGACATTCTGCCGGTCACCTTGTTCCCCGAGGTCGCCCAATTCCGCCAGGAACGCGACGAGACAAGGACGCGCGCCTACGCCATCTTCTTCAAATCCTGCCGCGAGCTGCGGTCGCTGCATCTGACCAATATGCGACTCTACCGCGGCTTCTTTGATCAGATGGTCCACAACGGCGGCGTCCTGCCCTTGCAGCACCTCGCCATCCACGACGAAATGCTCTTCCCGCGCCCCCCCATCCGCAATGCCGTCCTCCTCTTCAGCCAGACCCTGACCTCCCTTTCGCTCTATGCCGAGAACAACGGCGACGGCGACTGGCGCTTCACCGCCCAGCTCGACGTCCCTGGCCTGCTCGGCCATCTGCCGCAGCTCCGTCACCTGTCGCTGGGTGACATGCACGACATCTCCCTCAGCACCATGCTTGACAAGGCACCCCAACTCGAGACGCTCATGGTCGTCCATGTCCGTCTCAATCTGCAGCACGCATACGGCCCAGACGGTGGTCTGGACGACATGGACAGTGACGACGAAAGGGCAGAGTCAGACCGACAGAGGAGCCACGACGCCGCACCCGGCGGCCTGCGTTTACGCCCGAACCTCAAAGAGCTCACGATTCAGCGCACGCCGCTCACACAAAACATCCTAGATCACATCTCGCGGCGGTGCACGGGCCTGACGCATATCACGCTCGAGCACTGCGGCGTGCATGGCTCGCGCAGTGGCTCACTTATCCTGGACATGCCCTACCACCAGCTCCAAATGCTCCATCTCGACAACCTCGTGTTCAAGGACGACGAAGGCTTCTTGCGGTACTACACCGGAGAAGATTTCCACGTCAAGACATTTGCGGTGCAAACAGAGGATACAGGATGTAGGTGTTTCAGGTCCATCTACCCGTGGCTCAAACAAGGGCGGCTTTCTTAGTGACACCCGGGTGCTACCTGTGGTATGAAACAGCAGCCAAGACGCCGCGCGGCCTCGCACCGCCCCCGCCACCAGCAGCAGCAGCAGCAGCGCCTCATCTGCCCGGCGGTCGAGCCCATGGCGAGATTCTGCAAGGCGTGCGTCCTCTGCAGCGGGTGGGGACGGTCGCGCTCAAACAGCAGCTCTCCAAACTGGGCAAGAAAAAAGTGCGGCTAGAGCGCGTACAGGTAGAGAACCCATATTCAATGATGCAAAAAAAAAAAAAAAAGATAGGTAGGGAAGCAAAAGGGATACTGATTCTTCTCCATCTCGCAGTTTGCCGGCTACGTGATTGTGCGAGTAAAAAGCATCCGTCGTTTCTATGCAAATCGAAAGCGTCTCTTGAATGACTCGGTGCTCTGATCGCCCCCCGTCCCCTCCCCCGGGGCCAGCACGCTGTGTAAATAACTCCTTACTTTATTCCACTGAAGTCGATATCAAGTCAATGAACATAAGCATTCCCCTTCTATTCTACTGCTGTCATGCTGTGGTATCGTTTCTTTTTGCGATGGCATCGTGCGGTTTTTGTACAAGGAAAGCGTGAAATGAGTTTTATTAGATGTAAGGGAAGACTTGGCCGGAAGGAAGAAAAAGAAAGAAAAATGATGGGGTGGATGAGCCCGGTGATTAGCCGGTGAAGGAGATGTTCGTCCGCGGTCGACCGATCCGCGCCTTGCGTTTGGCAGCACTGCTACTGCTGGCCCCTCCGTTTTCGACATCTTCCGGAAGCACGTCGCCGCCTGCGCTCATGAGCTTATCCATGTCGACCGTTTCCTGGTTGTTCTTTTTACTGCGCTTGACCGGTCTGGAGGACTTCTTCTTCTCCTCCTCGTCTGCCTTGCGCTTCAGCTGTTGCTGCAGCTTGTTGTCCATCTCCTCGTCGTCCAGCAACAGAGACACAATCTCGCGCGGCTTAAAGTCGACCTGCTTGAACTCGCCGCCCGAAATCACGACCTTTTGGATCTCGTCCTTCTGCTTGGCGCGCTGCAATATCCGCTCCTCAATCGTGCCCTTGGTAATCAAGCGGTAGACCGTGACCTGTTTGGTCTGGCCCAGACGATGGGCACGGTCCATCGCCTGCTGATCCACCGTAGGGTTCCAGTCGCTGTCGTAAAAGATGACCGTATCGGCCGCGGTCAGGTTGATACCCAGACCACCTGCACGCGTACTGAGCAGGAAGATGAAGATCTCCGGGCGCGTCTGCCAGTCGGACACCATGTCGCGGCGGTCCGAGATCTTGGACGAGCCATCGAGGCGGAGGTACTTGTATTGCTTATACGCAATGTACTCTTCCATCAAATCAATCATGCGCGTCATCTGGAAATAGATAAGGCAGCGGTGACCCTCCGTCTTGAGCTTCTCGAGCAACCTGTCCAGTGTCGCGAGCTTGCCCGAGTCCAGAATAAGATCACGCATGGCTATAGAAAAAAAAAAAAAAAAAAGAGGGGCAACCTGCGTGTGAGCCACCCAGATACTATCGCGAGGCGATCTTGACTTACCAGGTACCCGGAGGTGAGAATAGCCCTGACCGGAGCGGGGAATAGGCAAGAGACCTTGGCCGTCCGCCTTCCGGACGATCTGCTTCAGGTCGCTTGCTTCCTTGGGCACGGTCGCGCACTGGGGCCGGCCAAAGAGACACGCGCGCACGTCTGCATCAAACAGCTGCTCGGTCTGGTCGGATTCAAAGGAGCGGTCGGCGCAGAACGCATCGACGGGGACGGCCTCGGCGGCAGGAATGTAAATCTTGTCGACGCGCACGTCGAGGTGGTCGGTGCGCTCGCCCACTGTCATCAACTCCTCGAGGGCACTGCCCGGCGTCGGCACCGGCATGGATTCCCGGACGAGCATGCTGGCATAGGTATGCACCGGCGCGCTTGCGTACGCCTTGTTGTCTTCGAAGAAGCGGCGGCGGGCGCGCTGGTCGCGCTGGGCCAGATGCGACACCCAGCGTGCGACGAGCGGTCGTTTGGCCAGCGCGCTGGCTTCTTGCGGGCTCGTGTCGGCAAAGCGCAGGAAGGAAAAGGCCGAGTCTGCACGTGCATGTAAGACAACTGACGATGTGATGGCGCTCAAAAAAACATTTTCAGACTTACTGTGTTCTTCATACATGGATTCCTTGATGTAATCCGTACTCCAGATGTTCATGAGATTATCCAGGTAGTGCGTCGTAAAGCCGGCATTCGAATGGGGCCCAGGGACGTTGAGTATGCCGCCGTTCCGATAGAGATGCTTGGGGATGTGGTACTTTATATGGCTGCGGGAGGAATAAGGGCAGTAGAGCGACGTCTCCTTGGAGAGCGAGCCCGTTTCGCTTGACGTGCAAAAGGAAAGGGGAGATTCGACGTCGGCACGCTCAAACAATTCGGGATGGTTGCAAACCTATGCATACATGTGTCAACACCAAACACACTCTCATGACCTGCCTTCTTTGTCCATTTTTTTTTCCTTTCTTACCTTTCGGAATTGCATGACAAGGTTCATCAAACTATCCATGCTTTCGGTATCGCCAAGAGAAGTCGCCTTCTCCAAGAGTTCTGAAACAGAGATCTTCTCTTTCAGACCGCGGTATAAAGCACGCTGACGCGCGGTCAGATCACAGAAGACTTCAACCTCGATCTAGAAACAAAGGCGTGTCAACCCATGACCGAGGCTCTGTTTTTTGCTAGTTACCTTTTCACCCAATTCGTGCTGCACATTTCGCTTGATACGCCGCAACATGAATGGCTTCAGGATCATGTGCAATCGCCGGAGCTGGTGCTCGTTCAGCGTGCCCTTGTTTTCGGCATGACTTTCAATGTCCTTGGAGAACCACTCGCTGAACTCCTCGTGCGAGTCAAACAACGTGGGCATGATGAAATGGAGCAGCGCCCACAGTTCTAGGGCCGGGTTAGTACCGGACGTCCATGTGTGATGTCCCATGACTTACCTTGCATGCTGTTCTGGATGGGGGTACCGGTGAGCAAGAGACGGTTACGGCAATGGAAACCCAGCAATTGTTTCCAGCGTGCACTCGACGAGCTCTTGATGGCCTGGGCTTCATCAAGCACCATGTACTGCCACTTGACGCGCTGGAAATAGCTCACGTCCGTCAAGACGAGCTGGTAGCTCGTGATCACGACATGGAAAGGCGCGTCGCGGCCATAGAGCTGCTTGCGATTCCAAAACTGGCGGAGCACCTTTCTGTCCTTTGGATTACCCCAATACGGCAGAGCCTGAAATAAAAAAGAAAGGGAAAGAGATGTCAAAATTAAGGCCCTCTTAAAAAACCCACTCAGACACTTACTCGGAAGGAGGGTACAAACTTGGAGATTTCCTGCTGCCAATTGTGCAAGGTCGAAGAGGGAGCAATGACAAGGAAGGGGCCCCAGATATTGTGGACCTCGGCGAGGTACGCCATGAGCGAGATGGATTGGACGGTCTTGCCGAGACCCATCTCATCGGCGAGGATACCGTTGATGCCTTGCTCGTACAAATTGGCGAGCCAGTTGAGACCCTTGAGCTGATAGGTCTTGAGCTGGCACATGAGCATCGTCGGCTGCTTGATCTCTTCCGTGCCCATGCTGGACGGATCCTGAAAGTTCATCGTATCCACTGATTCCAAAGTCGTAAATGAGATAAGTACAAGGGACCAAGACATCCACACAGCTGGACTTACGTTGGGCGGCGTTCATGGAAATGTCAGACGACTCGGCGGCAGCGCGCCGTTCGCGCGCACCTTCATCAAAGACACGCGTCCGCTCGCGTTGTTTAGCCAAGGCATTCTGCGCACCGCGGCGCGCCTGCTCACGCAGTTTCTCATCGTCATCTAACACAGAGTGAGATACCCTCTCCCGCATCGTGCTTTTGTTTCTTACCTTCATCGAAATCAATCTCACCCAGATGCTCTTCACCGCCGTTCTCCTCGAGATCAATGTCGGCGTCTTCCGACACCTGGTCTGGACCGGCAGGTGAGGGCTCGGGCATAGCGGCCTCGTCGTCGTCGCCTTCGCCTTGCTTGATCTTGCGTCCAATGAAATGACTGTAGAGTTCGGTCTGGGTGATAAGGAAGTTGAGCTTGCGCGCCTGGCGCTGGCTCTCGCGGCGCTCCTCCTCCAGGCGCAGTCGCTCCAGGGCTTCCTTCTCGGCCTTCTTGCGCAGCTCGCGTTCCTCCTTTTCGTTCTTCTTCCAAAACACGAGCATCTCCTTGCTCGCCTTCTTGGCCTTGAGCTGCACATCACGCGTCAGACGGCCACCGTTGGTAGCGGCGCGTTTGACTTCCTTTTGGCAGTACTGGGCCACTTTTTTGCAGTTACCTGCGCGTGTCGCTTGCACGCGCGAGATGATGCGGGCCATCTAAAGGAAGGCGGCAAAAAAAAAATAAAAGTTCATAAATCCAAGTGTACGGCGGAAGACGCGGAAGCGTGGCATGCACACTTACTCTTGGGACATCTTTGCGGGCAATGTTGAGCCAGATCTGGCGGCGCTCTTCCTCGATCTTGCGCGGGGCCTTGGAAGAATTTTGCGAGAGCTGCAGATCGGTAGCGGCGTCGTCGTCGTCTTCGACGTAGCCCTGGTTGCGCTGGCGCTGCTTGGCCCGCTTCTGTTTCCTCTTGGACCGCTCCTTTTCTTCCCTGGCAGCTTGCAAGAGCATGCTGGTCGTGGCCGAGTAGGGTTCCTGGTTGGTCTGGGAAAACTCGGTGCCATAACGCTTCTCGTAGATCCGCTGCAGCTGGTCATTCATCAGCGAGTGACGATGCTGGAAAAGGGAAAAGCGCGGGGTTTGAGTGAGAACGGAGAGGACATGACGCGGGGTTGACTTACCATGCGCTTCTCTTCATAGTCATCAATGACCTGTTGGCGCCTGCGGTAGACATGAATCATGTACTGCACCATCTGGTCGCGGTGGGTGGTGAAGATGTCCTCGTCGTCGCTTGACAGCTCCAGATCATCGAGGGTCCGTCGGACCAAAGGCTTGCGTTGGTGGTCTTCGTTGCCTTCGACGGACGAATCATCGCTCAGGTCATAGCCGTTCTGCTCGGGCAGGCTGGGGTAATAATCGCTCGATACCTCGTGTGGCGTCTTTTGCGGAGCGGCATGTCCGTTCAGTTCGGTCACAGAAGGCAACTATGATCAGCGGTATAGTCAGCATACACGTACATTACAGATATAGAGATACATGTACACGAAAAGACGTGTATGTGTGAAGATGGACGTACAAAAGTTCGAGGGGCGGCGGGAGCGGGTGGACTTGTCTGAAGCTGCGTCGCAGAAGCAGAAGCAGAAGCAGAAACAGAGGCGGACGCCAAGCGGGACGCAGGCTCCGTATCCGACTCCGAATCGGCCATCTCGTAGACATCTTCGGTTGGTTCGTCGTTGTTCAACAGGCTGTGGATCCCATTCCGGAAAGGCTGTGGCGGGGGGGCTGAGGGAGGTGCTGTTTCACTCGCGGGTGCAGGTGCGGGTGCGGGTGCGATGTGTGCAGGTGGATGCTGTAGTTGTGTTTGTGGTTGTGTTTGTGGTTGTGGAGGGGGATGATCGATGGTCTCCGCATACCGCAGACGAGAGGCGGGAGGAGGTGCATTTTGTGAAGGCGTATCTGAAGATAAGAGCTGGGAGATGGACATGATCGGTGAAGCGGTTGACGGTGCACGGTCCGCATGGAAAGTGCTGCTCTGTGGTGGTTGCTGTGGTGGCTGGGGGTGGGGTTGGGACGCTGGCTGCTGAGGTGCAATGGGAACAGGTTCGGCCTTGACATGGACGGGCTCGGGTTTAGGTCGAATGACCTGCATCCAGCAGCTGAGGGTGAGTGTGTGTGTTCTTTTTTCATTCTATCTACCGTCGCACTCCTGCTTGTATTGTACTTACGGGTTCGGCTGCTTGGGAAGACCGGATAGGATCAAAGGCGGAGGTGGTAGGCTGCCGTGCGTAGGGCGCAGGAGAGATATCCGCCGCAAGCGAAGGTAGGTTGTGTGCACGTGGATAGTCTCTCGCTTGGTATTGCTGTAGGAAACGAAATAAATATAGGAATCAATAAAAGCGATCCAAGCGATATATGTATGTATGTGTATGTGTATGGGTATGGGTATATGCGGTGGGTGGCGATGACTTGACAGGATGACTTACGGGTAAGGGCTGCTGATCGGCGGGGGCATACGAGTTTCGCTCAGAGTAATCCCAGATTGGAGCCGACGAGGGAGACGAAGACGCGAAGGGAAGCGAAGACGACGAGGCAGCCGTCGTCGTGGAGGGCGGCCTGCTATATTCCGTCTTATATTCCGTCTTATATTCCGGATAGTGCGGGTGCGGGTGCGAGTGCGAATGCGAATGCGGGTGGTGGTTGTGTTGATGCGGGTGCATCGCAGACGGAGGCGGAAGCGAGGGCCCACCGTAGTGAGATCCGCCCGCGCTGGTCGAAGATGGCCCATCGCGTTCTTCCATTTTGACGGGTGCAGCTGTCGTGGTCGGTGCGGCTACGGGAGCTGAGGCAGGCGCAGGGCCAGACAGAGGCCGTAAGCCAAAGGACGAAGCGGGCGGCAGACGATGGTCATTATGGGAAGGAGAGGTGGACGGAGGTAGATCAGATGGTTCCTGTTGCCTCTGAGGTGAACGATCAAAGGACATTGGTCTCTTGACACGAGAAGGGGAGCAGGCAAAAGAAATAAGAAAAGAGAGAGTGAAAAATCAATTTGGAGGCGGAAAGGGCGGTTGGGGAGGTGTTGGGTGTGTGTGCGTGTGTGCGTGTGGACGGTGACGGAAGGGTAAGTTTTTGTTTTGGGCTCAGTCTCAGTCAGTCAGTCAGTCAGTCAGTCAGTTCCAAGCTTTCACTTCAACTCTCTCGTCAGTCAGCCCGGGCGGCGACTTTCTCTGGGGGGTGCAGAAGTCTGCGCTCAAACAATCTGATCAATTTCATTGGCTCTCCTCTAACACGACAACAAACCGGAAATCATCGTCTCATACACATGGACTCACACTACATACATACATACATATATTAGCTGTACAGAAGGACGAGATAGACTACCTACGTCTTGCGGCTATTATTACAAGAAGAAGAAAACATAATGCTAAAGAAGGAGGAGGGGGAAGGAAGAGTAGGAGGAGTAGTAGAACTGGGGTATACACACACTGCTGCTGCTTGACTCTTTGCTTTTCAAACATATTACTCCCTCTTGTATTCTCTATAATTCTGCACGCGTCGTGATCGTCGCTGACGAATGCGCTCGTATTTGTACACAAGGTTGGCCGTATCCTTTTGATCCATAAGTAAAACACGTTTACAATGAAATAATTGCGTTTTTTTTTTTGGGGGGGGGGAGATGATTTACCTTGGCGAGTACAACGAGGCACCCTCCGAGAAGATTTCGGTGGAACGTTTCGGGGAAGAGGTGCCGAATCCATTTCAAATGGGCGAGACAACTAGATTTTTGGGTGTGTATCAGTTGCCATGCCACACCCCATCCAACTCAACGCATTCGTGTCGACGTACCTTCCAATTAGACTGCTGATCAATGGCCAGAGGAGGGCGCCGATCACCGACACACCACCACGGTTCCTCCCCTCGTCACCGATACCGTTCATCAGATTGAATTCTTGCAGGCTGCGCATCAAATGGTTCTGCTGATCCACACTGTTAGGCCTGCCATCCCCTGGCAACGACGGCTGTTGCCGATGCTGTTGCTGCTGGAGGTTGACATTCCGACGAAGGTTTCGCAGAATAATCTTACGCGAGAGATGATACTGCGCGAGCGTGAACAGATTGTTGTAGAGCAATCTATCAGAGCAAAAAAGAGGCAGCAAGTGTCAGTAGTAAGCATCGATGGTGGATGCAGCCCCCAAATGATATATTACCTGACCCAGGGAAAGAGGCCCAGGGTGGCAGCCGGGGTGGGCGGCCACGAGATCCTGAGTTGGTGGGGCGGGTTCCCAGTGGCACGAAGAAAGAGGACAGCAGCAAAAGGCAAGAAGCCATCGGCCCACCGAAAGCGGGACGAGACCAACACGACCGGGATCATCGGCAGACTCAACCAGGTGCGCCACGACCAGGAGGACGGACTGCCCATCAGCTTCTCACCTTCTTCGGGGCCCATCAACGTCATGACGGTGTACGCCCCATAGGTCGTGGCCGTAACGAGGATGGAGCAGCTCAAGCCAAGTAAGGTCAGGTAAGGCGCAGCGCTGTGGACGAGGGTATCAATCAAACTCAAGACAGACAGCGTCAGGCTGCTTGAGCCAGAAATGACATAGGGCGCCGAGCATTGGGGGCAGAACACTTTCTTGCCCGGTGCGTCTTTCTGGTTCTCATTAATCCATTCGAGCAGACATTGTTCGTGTGAAACGAGCGTACACCGGCACGGATGCACCCACGCTGCTCCCGAGTCTTCGTCGTCCTCTCCAAAACAGATCCAACACCGCCGAGGCTCGGGGCTGCCTGACTTGCTTTGACTGCTCTTGCTGCTCTTGCTGCTCTCCTGAGGTGGTGTTTCGTTCTTTTCGTCGCTGTTTCGGGAGGACTCGGGCGAATGGCGGGCCATGGCGTCCAGTTGAGACGAGTCCGTCTGCGAACGGAGGTGCATGTCGAGGAATGAATCAGGCGACTGAGACATTGTGCCACTTTGGTATATATGTTATAGGTGTATACTATATGTATGTGTGCGGGTGGAGGAAGGGAAGGGCGTGTGTGCGTGGAGCGAAAGAGAAAGATGCAGCCTGCATAGACCGCACTGCACGGAGTTTGTTTTTTTCTGGTGGGGGCAAACAGAGAGGCCACCTGAAGATCAACAGTGTTATCTTTTTGACATATCGCTTCACTTTATCCACTTGAACCTTGAATATTTGGAGAGAGAGAGAGTAGCATGATCTGGTGCTATCCAATGCACGCTTTCAGACGTGCTCCGCACAAGACAGGCTTCCTTTACAGTCTCCACGTGCCCCGACCCCTCTCCTTCTACTTGCAAAATGGCATGCATTCGACTTAGTCATCCGAGCTACAGACACCTATGCTCAAATAAGCATTTCCATCTGATTCCGTCGTAAACAAGAAGACTTTTCGGCTGCTGAACTGGCGTATGCAAAGTAGAGTGAGGGCAGGGTGCATCTGTTCAATTATCACGCATTAAGCCAGGCGGGGCCAGAAGTGGTCGTCACACTTTTTCATCCCCGACATCGACGCTTTCAAGAGAGGCAATGATGAGAGTAAGAAACTGTGCGCGTGTGCTTTCATTCAAGAGAAGAAAAAAAAAAGTCGAGAGAGGAGGGGTTTGTTGTCTCTTTTGGATAGATCGTGTCACGCCCATGCTCATTGATCCTGTCTAGTTGCTATCTTTTCTATTTCATATATAATATCCATCCCACCTCGGCAAACGCAGACACATCCACGCACACATACAGCTGACTCCATCCCATCTCGAACGCAAGAGAGCGCGCCAGGCCAGTATCCGATCGAATCAACATCCACTTCTTTTTTATTCCTTTTCTTCAATAATCCCGTACGCGTACCGTCCGATTCGAGTCTTTTTCACGTCCTCTTTCCTATACACACACACACACACACACACACCATGTTCTTCTTAGTACGTGTTCCGAGAGTCAATCCGCTGTCGATGCGCCCAATGTGACTATGAGCAAACCTAACCACGGCTTATTGGGCATTATAGAAAGATCTCGTACATACCATTACGCTGCATCCCTCTTTCTTTGGGCCCAACATGCATACACAAATCAAAGAAAAGTTGTACCAGGATGTGGAAGGCACTTGTTCCGGTCGCTATGGATACATCATCACCGTACTGTCCCTTTCCAACATTAGTAAAGGCAAAGTACTCCCTGGATCCGGCTTGGCAGAGTTCAAAGTGAATTATCAAGCCATTGTATTTAAACCTTACAAGGGCGAGGTGCTCGACGCTATTGTCACTACAGTGAATAAGGTAAACCGGACACAATGGGATAGGGAATATCCCCCATCTCACGATTTGTTTTTGTGTATCTACTAGATGGGTTTCTTTGCCGACGTGGGTCCTTTACAAGTTTTTGTATCCAGCCATGTAAGTTCCCCAGGGTAAGGAGAATGATAATGAAGGTTTACATCTGCCTGTGTCTGTGTGTCGGTCATAGTTGATACCAAATGACATGCATTACGACCCGAATGGTAACCCACCATGCTACTCATCCGATGACCAGGTAACGTACAGTCATGGACCGTAGAGCATTTGCTCACGCTAGCTTGATAGGTGATCCACAAGGATATGCAGGTCCGGATAAAGCTGGTGGGAACGCGTATCGACGCGACCGAAATTGTAAGTATCTTACTTTTGCTGTCGACGTGCATCCACTCGTTTCACTGGGGTTAACATGATATACAAGTTCGCCATTGGGACTATCAAGGAAGATTACCTTGGTGTTATTTCGATCTAATCTTTACCCTGGAGGTCCCACTTGTAAATTACACACAGACACAAACTCACTCAACGCACGCACTCACATACTTACACCATCATATACACACAAAAAAAGCTCCTCTCTCACACTCACATACACTATCTTCTCTTTCTCTTCTTCTTCTTCCTCTTCTTCACACTGTCTCTTTTCAGAAACTCATTACTGGATGATTGTCATAAAAAAAGGTGTTATTGTGACAAACAAACTAAGGTGCTCGCTTATGAAAGGAAGAAAATGAGTCTACTTTTGGAACATTTACAGGCTGTGGGCGCTGATGAAGAACCACTTGTCAATGGAGGGGTCGATGGGGGCAGGGGCCTCGACGTTCTCCTACAGAAGGAAAAGAAAAAAAAAAAGACGGCAGGTCAGCATGGGTTCAAATGGACTGAGAAAAAAAAACTTACAGCGGGAACCTCAGCAAGGGCAGCGTCATCCTCGGCAATCTTGTAGGGGGAGTCCTCAACGGAGACGTTGGAGCTATGATAAGCAAAAGTCAATACAGGCACAGCTCAAGATTATTTAAGAATAACATACACAACAATGTCCTTCTTGTCAGCGGAGCCGGAGATCAGACCCTTCCAGGCCTCGTGGGTCTCGAGCACGATGTCAGTGGCGTATTTCTGTAGGTCATGATGGTCCATGATGAGACACCCCCCTCATGTTGAATACTCATTTTCACATTGACTTGCCTTGTTCTTGGCCTCACCGCTGAAGGCAAAGACGTTCTCGGGCTTGCCATCAGGGATTTTGTAGATGCGGAACCACTCGTTGGTGGCACGGATAAGGCCAGGCAGCTGCTTCTCAACGTCCTCGATGTCTGATTGCATCAATGGGATGAGTCCACAGAGTTCTTTTTTACAGTCTGCGCTTACCGTTGAGGCGGGGGGCCATGGGGTCGTTGACGTCGATGGCAATGACCTTCCAGTCAGTCTCGCCCTCATCAAGAAGGGCCATGACACCGAGGACCTTGACCTGCTTGATCTGGCCGACGGTGGCGACCTGCTCACCGATCTCGATCACATCAATGGGATCGTTATCACCGCGAGCCTTGGTCTCGGGGTGGAGCGCGTTGGGGTCCTCCCAGGTCTAGCACGAGAAGAATAGCTTATTTAGAGCCTGTGCTCTACACATATAGCCGCGTGTTTACCTGGGGAAGGGCACCGTAGTTCCAGATGTAGCCCTTGTGGGGGAAGCAGTTGCGGACGAATCGGAGCTTGCCCTTCTTGGTGTCCTGCTTGATGGGGTTGAAAGCATCCTCCTTGCTGATCTACATGATGATGACGGGCCAAAAACAGAACATGTCAGATGACAGCTTGCTGCGTGCGATGAGCGGCGTACCTCAAGCTTAGCGTTGGTCCAGCGGGGAATCTCAACGACCATGTTGAAGACGGTCTTCTCCTCGTTGGCAAAGAGGGGAATGTCGTGGAAAGGCGAGACCGGCTTGCCTTCCTTCTCTGCAATTGGAATAAGATGAGTTGAGATGAGTTGAGATGAGATATGAGATGACACCAAGGTCACACGCTTCATATTTTATTTTATTTTTTAGTTATGACGTACCAAAGTAGACACGGTAGTCGAGGGTGTTGGGGGCGCCGACCTGGCGAGCTTTGTATTCGGCCATCGTAGAAGAATAAAAAGTGTGGAGGAAAGAAAAGGAAAAGAGAAAAACACGCGCTTGCAGACCGGGCAAGGGGTGATTATCCTCGCTCAATGGCTTGGATCTTTTCCCATATTATCTTCCCGCCCGACTTCATCGCGCCATTCACAGCCAATCATTCACCTAAAAACATTCATCCGCAATGTCGAACTGATAGAATAGATGTTCCATCGTCCCGAACTAATAGACAGATGCATGCAGCTCTCTCTCTCTCTCTCTCTCTCTCTCTCTCTCTCTCTGTGTGTGTGTGTGTCGATACCCCCATTCCATCATAGATAGACGTTTAACTATCATTTTATTTTATTATTATTTATTTTATACATCATGTAATGTATTTGCATATGGGTCATCGGCTACAGGTACACGCTACGGAAACAAGCATGCACCCTCAAACAAAGACGATCCTGATGGTTTGTATTGCAAGCGCCATGAGGGCAATGTACACAAAAGCTATGTAGAGCTAGTGCGCACTAAAGCGAATGAACTTGCTTTCATACAAAAGACAAAATACAATGACTGGCAACTGCAAACAAGATAAAAGGCTTTACTGCTTTTTATTTCATTTGCAAACAAAAATCACAGAGAGTGAAAGAGATGTGTCAAACTCAAAAAACACTGGAAAAAATTTTTTGAAGCCGGAGCGGCGTTTAAAACGACAACGAACGTCGGTCCTCAGTCACCCCGAACGATTCTTAGCGTCACTCATGCACCTGCTGATGGCGATGAATACAACGCTGCGGTTGGAGGCGCTAGCTGAAAGCGCCTGATCACCCCTATGCTCTACGCATACACGGCGCAGAAGCGACACGTCAGCTCTTGGTCAATCCCGGTCATTTGATGCACGAGTACATGGTTGATCACTATGTCCAAGTGGAGACACAGACACTAAAGCTTGGTCGCCAGCAGCAGTATCGCTTGCGCACTGATCTGTACGAGGCGGCAATCGACGCGGTTCATGAGGCTGATGGTGCCACTGTTCTCGCCCGGCAAGTGGGCTCCAGAGGGATTCTTCCTTCGTCCCTCACAGGGGGTCCTCGTTATATTCAGCAACGACTTCAAGGCGCCATACGTATTTCGCGTCTTCGGAAAGCCAGATATGTTCATCACGTTGACGTGTAATCCAAGCTGGCCAGAAATTCAGCAGTCCCTGGACCGCGTGCAAGTCGCCAGTGATAGACCGGACATCATCTGCAGTGCTTTCCACCAAAAAGTCAGGTGCAGCTGGAGGACATTGAGAAGAAGCACATATTTGGAGTTGTCCTCGGTACCGTCCATGTCGTTGAGTTCCAGAAGCGCAGATTACCTCACGCGCACATCCTTGCCGTCCCCGCTTCCCGCGACAAACCTTCGACGACTGAGGACATTGATGCGATCACCTGCGCCGAGCTACCCGAACCCAGGCTTATTGAACGGTGCTTAGCAGCATGATCCATCGTTCCTGCGGTACATTCGGACCCCAACCAGCCATGTATGGACGGAAATCGGTGATCAAGGGAACCGACTTTGTTAACTTCGAGGTGCCCAGCGATCAATTGCCCGACACTGATCAGCTCAGCAAAACAATCCTGAAAACGGCACGCGTTGTCGATATTGTGGCCAGCGAACTGTTGGATGTTCCAAGTGGTGCATACACTGCTGCAGGCACTGAATGGCCTAACGGATCTCGTTGCGATGTGCTGTATGTACCACGTGTTGCCATAGTTTACAACTCGCTACCACCAATTTTAATTGAAGTGCAGTTGGTGGTTCAACGAGGCATCAATGCAACGACTTGTGCAATACGGTCAAAGTGCCTTGCAGCTATGCAAGACTTATCCTTTGATCGTCGTGTTTTGCATTGACAAGGTGTCACCGTCGACTATGATGGCCGAAATACAAACCGCTGGGTGACAAATCTTGGATGCACACGACCTTGTGTTATTTCTGGGCAAAGTCGTACGTTTTGATCTGCAGCAGTACCTTATCAGTTGCTATACCCGATACCGACGTCTCTCCTTTCTGCACTCTATCCATATTTCGGATCGAGCAATTGCTAACGTTATTTGGGCACTCTCTCCCGGACCATGATGTCGTCAAGATGTTTATTGCGAAGAAGCGCACTTCCCACGCATTCGTCAACTAGAACCCCTCCCCAGCTGCAGCTTCAAAGAAATGTCAACGTCCACCGACGGTACGAACGAACTTTATCGTTAACTACCGCGTCAAGCAAGTCGGTAAAATGGATTGGCAACTCTGCCTGAAAACAGTTCACGAAAGAAATCTTTGCAAGCGGTTTTCGACTATCGAATGGTACTTTTTTTCAGTACCTGCACAAGTTCTTGCGTTGATCGGCCCGGAATCTGCGAGGTGCAAGCGAGGTAAAACTACCAGGCTGTGGTATAGGATTATCTGTTTAGTAGTTGCGTCCTTGATGAGTAAGCTGTCAATATGACTGCTATGATTGGATGGACGGTTGCTTCACATATACAATATACGTGATCAAACATCTTCAGAGGCAAACCACCCTCGGGGAGAGCTATGTGCATACGACTTGCTGTAGTCAGCATAGAAAAATCATTCTATCTAGGCTACAACAAAGGCTGTGCCTCAAATCGATCCTAATTTAGCACGGGTGTTGGCCGCAAGGCGGAGGGGGTTTTGGCCGTAACATTTATCATCTCTCGTGTGCAGGTACGGGTCTATTTCATCCATCGTGGCGGGCATTATGACACACTCCAAAAAACACGCCTGCCCTTTACTACACTGTGAAAAAAAAACATGCCCGCCATTATGACACGCAAAAATACAGCTATGACACAGCAAAAAACATGCCCGCTCTCAATGACACTTTCAACAGTGACACCTCCAGTGAATCCTCCAAAAAATCATGACCGCTCTATACATAGAGCCTAAGATTGTATAAACAATTTTCACACCCATCTTTGTGCGTATATCTTTCTCAAGCACCGTAATATCATATCAAGGGTCATAATTGCAGTTGTATGCGCATTCCTATTATTAAAACAAACAGACTATCTCATACGGCCATTTACGAGAGTATGTGTTGTTCCTGATACTGAGTGGTACCTCTTCATATGTATTTAAATGGATAATTTAAAGCGGCGCGGTGTCAATGGATCATGCAACTCAAATAAAGTTGCACCAAACTTTAATGCAGGACGACGCATGCAAGAAGTCTACATCTCAAACGCTGGTTGTTCATTTTTATCGAGTGGTATACTCTACATACCGTGCGTCTGATGTAGTGTCATACCAGTCTGTTTCTATGGGAACATATCACCTTGCCCTGTTTCCACGTTTCACCTGATTCAGGCACCAGGCGACGAGCCATGTCAATGATCGTGTCCATTCACTAAGCACATTTCAAAAGAAGAGAAAAAAGAGAACTAATTCCAAGTCAATGCGTCACGGAATGCTGTCAACTGACATATTGAAACCTAATGACACTTTTATTACACCTTTATGTCTCACACACTGGCTTTAAAAAACTGCAAAAAACGCGTATTTCATGTATGCGCAGCAGCGCGTAAGATCTTTTTTCTTCTCTCTTCGCTTTTCTTATCGTTCCTCATTGCACGCAATGTCCACAAACGCACAAAGCCTCTTTTCTGCCCCTGCCCCTGCCCCTGCCGCCATTGCCGACGCAGATGTCGAGGACATCTTAGCGGAAATTCTTGAGGAGCCGACCTCCTGTTTGTCGTCCTCCCGCGCCGTTGCTGCGCCTGTTTCTCCTGCCGTCGCCGCTTCGTGTGGCTTTTCATTCGCACCTGCTCCTGCGCCGTTCGCCTCGTCTGGCTCTTGCGTCGTTGGCTCTCCTCCGGCTCCCGCCACTGCTGTCGCGTCTGGCTCGTCGGCATTTGTGTTTGGCCCCTCGCTGCCTGCCAACTTTGGCTTCTCGCCCGCTTTCGCTCCGGCTGCCCCGTCTGGCGCCTCTGCGGCCACTCCTGGTGGTTCGCATCAACTTCCTTCTGGTGCATCGTCGCCTGCTTCTGGCTTCTCG